>CABHPH010139674.1:15306-77589 GCA_902168325.1 Peromyscus nudipes
GAGTAACAGAAATCTGAACAGCACACTTTTCATTTTGCAGAGTAAATAAAAAAAGACAACTAGAAGTTTTGAACACCTGGGGGTGATCAAAGTTCATTTCATTGTTGTGCATAGAGATCCTAGTTAGTGTTTAAAGATACCTTAGCATTTTTGTCTAGGATTTTCATTTTAGGATAATTTCATTCCCCAGAAAGGACATTGAGATTCCTCAAAGGTAGATATAAATAAACTTAATGTAAATGATTAAAAAGTGTACTTGAAACAAATTGAACTTTAATGTATAACTATACAAATTATTCCTTACCCACAAGGCAATGCTTTGTGCAGAAGTCCTCAGCTTTATGTTCTCCACAGAAAAAAAACCCTGGGTTCATGCTTGGTTAAGACAGATTGAGGAAATGCTATCATTTACTTATATTTTCTTTTTCTATGCATCCTTTCGTGTTTCACTTCATGCATCCTGACCCCATCCATCTACCGTCCCCTGGCATCCTCCCTCTGTCCCTGCAACCCCCAAAAAAAGAAAGAAAAGGAAAATCTGGTCCTAGACACTGTAGTATGATGCAGTGAGTCACTCAGTAAACTCCTTTATCCATACATTTTTTTTAAATTTTATTTTATTTAAATAACATTTTTTCATTTATTTTACAAACCGACCACAGCTTCCTGTTCCTCCTCTCCTTCTGTCCCAGGCCTCCTACCCCCACTTCCCATCTATCCCCTTCCCCATCCACTCCTCCTCCATGTCCCTTTAGAAAGGGGCTGGCTTCCCAGGCGCTTGAAAGTGTGGCACATCAAGCTGAGGCAAGACCAAACTCCTCCCCTTGTGCCAAGGCTGGACTAGGCCAAGGGGGTCACGAATGACAGGGTGGACCCTCAGAGACAGCTGACCTAAGCTTATGGGAGGGAGCTCATGGACTCTGCACCAGCAGTTATGGAGCTTTCATGGGACTGACCTAGGCCCTCTGCATGTGTGTGACAGATGTGTAGCTGAGTCTGTTTGTACGGCTCCTAGCAGTGAGATCAGGACCTGTCCCCGGCACTTAGCTGGCTTTTGGGAACCTGTTCCACATGCTGGATTATCCATACATCTTTACGTGCAGTTGTTCATCGCAAAGAATTATTGGTTTGGTTTGAAGCCCTAGTCTCTGCAACACTATTGACACCGGGCCCTCACTGGAGCTCTTCCTGAACATCCCGTTGCTGCCCTGGATCATGGAGATCCTGTTGCACTGTGTCCACAGGATACCCCCACACAACCTGTGCTCCAATAGATCATAAACGGGGTGGATGTAGGGGTGGGCCAAACCTTAAACGTGGTTCTGGGCTCTAAAAGATAAAATTTAAGTAGCATTGTTTTTCACTCATCTAACATATTCAATTCAATGTGTTTATGCTATCTGTCTATCTATCTATCTATCTATCTATCTATCTATCTATCTATAGATAGATAGATAGTATAAATATTATCATTGATTTAGAATGTTTATGTTTTCCTTCAAAATAAATGCCATATGTCATGCTCATACTACTTACTCCATCCTCAAATCCTGACATAGCTAATATGCTCTCAATATTTACTACACACTGGCCATTTCATATCAATATGTTTGTTCACTTACTTTCTAAGTTTCTCCATGCTGACATATACATTAGACCTCTGTCTCTTTTATTGCTGAATAATATTTCATTCTATCTTTTACCACCAAATAACACTCCCTTGCTAAGTATTATCTCTTGTATTGATATTCTGCTAACTGAGCAGGATGAATGAAAGAAAGTTGCTTAGCACTGAGAACTGAGCGAGGCTATTTGGATGTCTTGCTGTTTCTTAATCAGCATTCTAGCAAACAATCTCAAATATCCAAATATACAGTGCTACCAATTTCTTGAAGCTTCTAAATTAATCTTTGAAATGGATTGGGTCACTTTTCAGCTTTCATCTTGTCACTTTAAGCCATGGATTTCTGGGGAAAAAATACCGTGCACAAAAATATGGCTCTCTTACTTCACTCTTTGGCTAGTTTAATTTTTAGAATTGAATTGTTGCTTTCTTTTATTTCACCTTTTTTACACTACTAATTTGTCATGTACAATATGTTTACTGTCCTTTTATAGTTCATGGGAGGCAGCCATGTAAAATTCTTCATTCTATACTTGGTCCTTACTTAATTTCTAAATGAGGTGCAATTAGCACATGCAGTTCTAATGTATATATGAGGTTAGAGTATAAAACATGAATATATAATGATTCATATTCTGTAGAAACATTTTTCAAGTATCTCTGTTGCAGTGTTTGTATTTCTCAAATGTCTCATTATACTTCTGAATGTCGAGTAAAGGCATCCTGTGCACATGATTGCATTATCATTCATGTAAAACTAAAATTACCAGGAGTAAAAGTAAATGGCAATCTACAATTTTAAAAAACTCCCTGAAGTATTGAATATTAGCACATATTTCTTTATTATCACAGGGTTATTTCTTTTTTACCAAGTTAAAATAGTGAGCAGAAGAATCATAATTCCAAGAAACTAAAATTTACTAAATAACTACAAGAAAATAAAAACATATATTTGCATTTTTACTTTTTTAATATATAAGATTATGAGAATGCGTGTTTCTTTAAGAAGATGCCTAGAGATCAGGGTGCCCAAATCCATTCATACTAATATCCTTTTGTAAATACACGACTTAACCTCTAAGTTTCAATTTCACCCTCCATAGAATTTATATTGATTTGCAAATAAACTCATTGCACAGCTTCCAAAACAGGAAAATTATACTGACCCATACTATCATTATTGAAGAAAGCTAGTCATTGGCTAAATGTCTGGTGCCTTAGTGCTAGACATACAGCATACTTGTGCACATGTGCACTGGAAAGCAAGCCCTTAATTGCTGTACCTGTCACTAAAAGTATGCAAATTCAGCTCCTTCAATGCTTTAATCTTATGAGACAAATTTCCAGTTTATAAAACTGGGGATGGTAATATATCCTCTATAAGACTTCGTAGAAATTTAAATAAATACATTCATGTAATTTTCTTATAGTAATGACTAGAGTAGTAAACTAATATTCAAAATTAATTATTGTGTTCATTAAGGAGATTTGAGACATCCATGTTTAAGCAATACAAGTCATTTAATGGACTTAGGAAAAATTGAATGACTTACTGCATATATGACTAGAACTGAGTACAAAAATACCTCATGTTGGCCCTTCATTTTCAGTTACTTATATGACTCTTCTTGAGGAGACGTGAACAAATGTCTATCCACTCCGCACAGGGTACCAACAATAGATCAAAGATACAATGTCACAAGTCCAACTTTGTGGAACAATGAGCTTATTGGGGCACTTAAGGGACAAGGATGAAGAACACTAACATGAGAATGGGTGAATGTTAGGCAACTGTGTCATCAAAACCCTCAACACAGGCATGGGGGAAGATGTCTCAATTAGCACCCTGATGTTTCCCTCTCAGTTTGTAGGCAATTCCATCCAAGCACCTCCTCTTCCACTGTAATTGTTTGCCTACTGTTAGATCCACAGTGAAAGGCTTAAGAGTCTTGTAAGTTTGATGGGTTTCTTGAGTTTTCTAAGTTGATTTTTAGTGTTGCTAGCTTTTATTCTTCCCATAAAAGAAATGCTTCACCTGTAGTTACATAGCATTCATTCAGTAATCACTAACCATTTATTTGATGTAACTGGAAGTTTTCCTGTGTCCTACCTAGTCTGTAGCCACTCAGGCCAAAGTGAACACACAGAGGCTCATATTAATTAAAACTGTTCAGCCATTAGCTCAGGCTAACTCCTGACTACCCTTACACTTAAACTCAGCCCATTTCTATTAATCTGTATGTTGCCACGTGTTCCATGGCTTTACCTGTGTGCCATTACGTGCTGTTCCCTGGATGGTGGGCTGGCATTTCCTGACTCAGCCTTCCTCTTCCCAGAATTCTCCTTCTCTGCTAATCCCACCTATACTTCCTGCCTGGCTACTGGCCAGTCAGCATTTTATTAAACCAGTGTACAAAAGCATTATCCCACAGCAATTTGATAATTAAGATATGGGAAGAGGTGTTCAGCATAATCTAGGAGATTAATGGCTAGCAGAACATTGCTTAGTTTACTAAGTAATTACTGCTGTATTTTGTTTTAATTTTTATTTATTTATTTGATTACTAAGTAATTGCTGATTTGAGAATTAAATAGATAAATTCCTTATGGAAAAAATAGAATATAAGCATGATTTCCAGTTAATCTTATCTTTTAACACCTTTATTTGGCCTTGTTATAACTAAATTATACTAGAAAAGATGTAAAATAAGCTGGAAAGATGGCTCAATGTTTAAGAACACTGACTGTTCTTCCAGAGGACCTGAGTTAAATTCCCAGCATATACATGGCTGCTCACAACTGTCTGTAATTCCAGCTCTAGGGGTCACACATCACCTTCTACTCCACAGTATCCTGGCATGTACGTGGGACATATAAACTTATGAACACACATACACACACACACACACACACACACACACACACACACACACACACACACTAATAATAATGTAATGCTCAGCATGGTGGCGCACACCTGTAATCCCAGCACTAAGGAGGCAGCGGTAGGTGATCTCTGTGAGTCTTGGACAGTTGGTCTACAGAGTCAGTTCCAGAACAGCCAGGGCTATGTAGGGAGACCCTGTCTCAAGAACAAACAAGCAAACAAAAAACAAAATAAAAATTTAAATTGATCTAGTTTATCATCTTCAGTTTTAAAGTGGATGTTGATACTTGACAATGGGGCGAATAAAAGTTATTCTTATTTATGCTAATCTTACACAGAGTTTCTCGTATTCCTTCCCTTCTCAAGCCCCTATCTACTAAAAGAAAAATCTAAAAGCAACAGCTGTGTCAAAGCACTGATAACAAGTGCAATAGCGTCTCATTAGCAAGCAGATTATTGAATCACATCAACATCATTCTTCAAGAGAGACATCTGAAAAGGTGGCATAGTAATTATCCATACATAACAGATATTGGCCAGATATTTCTATAAAGGATTTGTGGAAAATATGTTAGTATTTATGGACCGCATAAGGTCCTATTCCTGAAGTCCTTTTTTTCCATTTCCTTTTTTTAAGTAAATATTTTTATTTTATAATTAATTTAATTTTACATATCAGCCACGGACTCCCCTGTCCTCCCTCCTCCCACCCCTCATCCTTCCCCCCCAATCCACCCCCCCTCCCTTTCCCACCTCCTACATGGCAAAGTCTCCCCTGGGGAGTCAGCCCAGCCTGGTAGATTCAGTTGAGGCAGGTCAAGTCCCCTCCTCCCTGCACCAAGGCTGAGCACTGTCTCAGCATAGGTCCCAGGTTCCAAAAAGCCAGCTCATGCACCAAGGACAGGTCCTGGTTTCACTGCCTGGGAGCCTCCTAAACAGTTCAAGCTAATCAACTGTCTCACTTATCCAGAGGGCCTGGTCCAGTTCTATGGTGGCTCCTCAGCTATTAGTTCACAGTTCATATGTTTCTGCTACTTTGACTGTTTGTCCCTGTACTTTTTCCAATCATGCTCTCGATATCTCTTGCTCAAATAATTCCTCCTCTGTCTTGCCAGTTGGACTCCTGGAGCTCTACCTGGGGTTTGGCTGTGGATCTCTGCTTCTGCTTCCTGAAGTCCTTTTTAAAATTAGTGTTTTTAAAGTACAAAAAAGAATTTTAGTCCACAGATCAGATTCTGCCTACATACTTCCTGTGATATATCTCTATATTAGATCATTTATTTTTGCAGACAAGTCTTCTTAAAAAAAAATGCTCCAAGCACTGATAAAACCTTCTCTCTTTTCTGAATGGTATCTATTAAATCGTTCAGTCAGTGGCATGTGTTCAGCATTCATTGGTGACCCCTGACACTGTACATAATAGAAATGTAAGGTTACATGGCATGGTTTGTCATGCTTCAGTGAAGGGTCAAATACTAATAGAAATACATGGCTCAATGGTGAAGGCACTAATATATGAATTTAAAAGGAGTTAATGAGCAGTAAGAAGGGAGTCTGTTGACTTGCCTCATTATTGAGGCAAACATGACTATTTCTGGGGCAAGTGATGTTGAAATGAAGATGGAAAGATCAGTAAAGAAGTGCAGGGTTCATGGAGAAGGATTAATGCCAAGTTAAACATCTCACAGGGTAAAAAGTGCTTGGCATGTCCAAGAAAAGAAAAGAAACACTTTCTGGTCTGTGTAAAGGAAGGGAGGTGGACTGAAGAATGAGTACGTTCAGACAGTTAAGCATGAGGCAGGTTCTTAGGGTGTCTGAAGTTATAACAGAATTGACTTACACTCAGAGGATGGAAACACACTGAGCTGTTAAGAAAATAGAGAATATTAGAAGCTATCTCATTTAGAAAGCCCTCCAAGAAGAGACTATGAGCAAGAGATATTTGAAAACAGAATTTATAATCTTTCACAAATTTTGTGGCATGTGTGAAAGACTCTCCTGATCAATGTCATTATGTAACTTTTGCTTCAATGTCATAAACATGACTCAATGGTTTTCTCCTTTGCTCAGGGTCTTTCCCTTACAGAATGCTGTAGTAACCGGCATCAGCCTCTCGGTATCCTAAATCTCATGCCCAATTCATTCATTCAGCCTTTAAATAGGCAACATTTCTTTATATTTCTCTTTCATTTGCTCCTTAATTATAGAAAAGAATGAAATATAGTGATCAACTATACTCCCTGAATTTCATTATACTACCTTCAACAAAAACATAACTGATTGCACAATTGTGGATGTATGTTCACTCATTGATGTGCAGTTCTTTAAAGATCTATGTTTAGGCTTACTAGATCCCTTCACACACATTGTTTAATTCAGTGGTTCTCAACCTTCCCAATGCTGCAACCCTTTAATACAGTTCCTTGTGTTTTGCAACCCCCCAACCACAAAATTATTTTGTTGCCACTTCATAACTTTAATTTTTCTAGTGCTATGAATCATAATGTAAATATCTAATATGCAGGATATCTGATATGGGATGTCCAAAAGTATCATGACCCACAGGTTGAAAACCACTGTTTAATTAGTTGTTGCTGGAGAACTTCTCTCCAGGTCTCACCAAGCCCCGAAGTCTGACAACCCACGTATAAAATAATCATGCTTATATTACTTATAAACTGTATGGCTGTGGCAGGCTTCTTGCTAACTGTTCTTATATCTTAAACTAACCCATTTCTATAAATCTATACCTTGCCACATGGCTCGTGGCTTACCGGCATCTTTACATGCTGCTTGTCCTGGCGGTGGCTGGCAGTGTCTTCCTCCACCTTCCTGTCCCTCAATATTTCTCTCTGTTAGTCCCGCCTATACTTCCTGTCTGGCTACCGGCCAATCAGTGCTTTATTAATTAACATATTTGTCATACAGAGCATCCCACAGCAATTAGTTGTGCAGCTTTCCACAGACAGGGATTCTGAAGTGTCATCATAGACTAATCTATTGTCTAAATGGTTTCCTCTAAGAATATTCCTTCTTAGCCAAAATCTTTCTTGCACTTTTCAACTTCTGAATCTTTGTCCTTATAAGGCAGTTGCTAATTTTATGTTAACCTACACAAGGTAGAGTCATATGAAAGAAGGAAACCTCAATTGAAAAACTTTCTCCATAAGATGCACGCCATTTTCTTTATTTTTTTCAAAGAGGTCTTTTATTTGCTTGTTTGTTTGTTTATTTACTTATTCTTCTCCCATATAGTACATCCTGACCACAGCCTCCCCTCCCTCCACTTCTTCCATTTCTCCCTGCATGTCCCCCCTCCCTCAGATCCACTGCTTCTCCTTTTCCCTTCAGAAAAAAATCAAAAAACAAAAACAGAACTCCCAGGGATATCAACCAAACTTGGCATAAGAAAATGCAGTAAGACTAGGCAAAACCCCTCATATCAAGGCTGGAGGAGGCAAGCCAAGAGCAGGAAAAGGGTCCCAAGAGCAGGAAAATGAGTCAGAGATACCCCCATTCCTGCTGTTAGTTAGGAGTATCACAAAATCCTCAAGCTAAAAAATCACAACTTATATGCAGAGGACCTAGCACAGACCATGCAAGCTCTGCGATTGTCGTTTCAGTTTCTGTATGCCCCGGAGCCCTGCTTAGTTGATTCTGTAGGCCATGTTCTTATGGTGTCCCTGCCCCTTCTGGCTCATACAATCCTTCCTCTTGATTTTCCATGGGGTTTCCCAGCTCTGCCTAATGTTTGGTTGTGGATCTCTGTATCTGCTTCCATCAGTTGTCAGAGGAAACCCCTATGAGGATGACTGGGTTAGACTCCAGTCTGTGAGTGTAGCAGGATATAATTAGAAATCACTTCACTGACTATTTAAAAATTTATTATTATTATTATTATTATTACTATTATTATTATTATTATTATTATATTTAGCCAATCCTGTTTAGGTTCTATGTCCTAAAGACAAGGGCATCCAATTTGTAAAATAAACATTACTAAAGTTTAAATCGCACTCGACCCTCACACATTGATAGTGGATGACTTCAACATCCAACTCTCACCAAAGGACAGGTTATCTAGAGAAAAACTAAAGAGAGAAACACTGGCACTAACAGATATTATGAAATAAATGGACCTAACAGAATTCTACAGAACATTTTGCCCTCCAAGAAAGTACATAACTTCTTAGCACCTCACAGAACTTTGTCCAAAACTGACCACATATTCAGTCACAAAGCAGTTTCAATGGATACAAGAAAATTGAAATAACCTGCTGCATCCTCTCAGACTACCATGGATTAAATCTGGATTTCAACAACAGTAACAACAGAAAGTCTACAAACTCATGGAAACTGAGCACCTTCTTAAATAGTGATTGATGTGGGAGGACCAAGGCCATTATGGCTAATGCAATCCTTGGGCTTGTAGTCCTGTGTTCTATAAGAAAGCCGACTGAACTAGCCATGAGAAGCAAGTCAGTAACCAGTACCTGTAACACAAATCTTAAAAGGTCTTATTAATTAAAACAAACCCAGAGCCAGGTACTGAGGTGAAAGCTGAAAGATCAAAGAAACAGAGCAAGCCAGCCAACCTCACCTTGCCAATCCTCACCTGATCTTGTTTCCTCAAACTGGAAGCCTCTGTGCCCTCATCCAAATAGATGTCAGCTGAACTACAGCTAAAGCCTAAAAACTTAACAAGCCTAAAAATCCTCTGGTTCCTGGTTCTCACACCTTATATACCTTTCTGCCATCACTTCCTGGGATTAAAGGTGTGTGTTACCATGCCTGGTTGTTTTCAGTGTGGCTTTGAACTCACAGAGATCCCCATGGATCTCTGCCTCTGTAATGGTAGGATTAAAGGTGTGTACTATCATTGCCTAAACCTATGTTGAATATAGGCTGTTCTGTGCTCGGATCCCCAGATAAGTTTATTGGGATGCACAACATATCACCCACAAGTACCCCTCCATGGCCTCTGCATCATCTTTATACAAACCTGCCTCCAGGTTCCAGACCTGCTTGAGTCCCTGCCCAGGTTTTCTTCAGTGATGGACTATGATATGAAAGTATAAGCAAATAAATACTTTACTCCCCAGCTTGCTTTTGGTCACGGTGTTTTATCATAGCAATAGTAACCCTAACTAAGACAAGTCAGTACCAGGATAGTTAGGCATTGCTGTAACAGACCTGACCATGTTGTTTGGGGCATACTGTGGAAGGTCTTTGAAGCTGTGGGCTAGAAAAGACACTGAGTATTGATAGCTCAGGCGGCTGCTCTATAGGCTATGAGCTTGAGAGATAAGAATGTTAAAACCAATGCAGACAATGAAGGCCTGGCTCGTGACATTTCAGAGGGAAGCAAAGATTCTACTCGGCCTTTTGTGTGAAAAAGCTGTGGTGTCTGGTCTGCTGGAAGGGAGGAATTGGCTGTGATTTATACAAAATCAGAACCACTAAAGTAAGACCTTTGTCTTACTGGAGAATCGATGCTGCTTAGCTGGCGCTGAGAAATTAGTAGTGATGAAGAAGAAACTAGCATCATTGAGGTGAAATCATCTGGGAAGTGTTTCCTAAAAGCACCATAAGCTGTGTGCCAGAGGTGGCCAAGGTTATACCTTATGCTGGCAGGCAAACTTGGTAGAATAAGAGTCACCTGTGTAGAAATGGTTTTGAAGGCATGAACCAGTCATAGAAAGAAGCTGAGGCTTGATTTCAGGAGAAGCCTGGAGAGGCTCTTGGTAAAAATACAGCCCAATTATAGCAGAAGACTCCAGCATTTTGGAGATGACAGTACCATGGTATGATCACCAAGAACAGAAGGAGCAGTGGAGTAGAGTCAGTTAGAAGACACACTGTGTGTGCTACGGAGGGCAGAGCTTGAGAAGTGACCCAAGCTCCATGTAGGAGATCATGATTGAATCTCAAACATTGGGCACTGAGGTATTGATACTTTTGGAGTCTGGATTTGCTTGGATTTGATTGTGTCTGTACCCTGGTTCTTCCATCTTGGAGTAAAAAAGTACCTGATTTTTTTTTTAATGTTACAGGAGGCCACAATGGAGAGGCTGAATATTTAAAGAGATTTTAGGTTTTAGGAGAGACTTTGGATTTTTGAAGCAATTGAATTTTAAAGTGATTGAATTTATAAAGACTGTGAGAGTTTTAAAGTTTGTAAATGTTTTATATTGTGATGCTGATGTTAATGTGTGATCTTGGGAATGAACAAGAAAGGAAAGGTTATGGCTTAACCCCAATATGTTTGTGTGTCAAGTTGACATGGAGTCAGCTTTCCTGGCTAGTTTTATTCCAACTTAACATGAGCTAGAGTCATCTGAAAGAAGGGAATCTTAACTGAGAAAATTCTTCCATAAAATCCAATTGTAGGTAATTTTCATAACTAGTGGTTGATGTGGGAGGGCTCATCCTATTGTGAGTAGTGTTATGCCTGGCCTGGTGGTCCTGGGTTCCATAAGAATGCAGATGAACAAGCCAGGAGGAGCAAGCCAATAAGCAGCACCCCTCCATGGCCTTTACATTGTGTCCTGCCTCCATGTTCCAGCCCTGCTTGAGTTCCTGTTCTGACTTTTTTCAGTGATGGACTCTGATGTGGAAGTATAAGCTAAACCTTTACTCCCCAACTTTCTTTGAACCATGGTGTTTTTTTTATCAAAGCAATAAGCCCTAAGACATGCTCCTTTTGTATAGGAAAGATAGATCACCATCTCTATTTGTGTCTATCCCCATTGACTTTTGTCCTAGTTCATCTTGTTCTTCATCTTGAAGTTTTCCTGTGTTTAATAGATGTTGCTACATCATTTTGCTTATCTGCTTCAATGCTTCAGTGTTTGGAATCTGAAATCTGGATCATAACGAGGAAGTCTTTCATACACGTTTTGCAAGCACTTTCTCTAACACATGCCATGAGTGTCAGGTGTTTCTGTGACAGTTAAGATATGCTTCATGTACCTTTTTATCACAATGATGAAACTACTACACTTGTTACATAGTTCTATAGTCTATAGTCATTGCATAAACAATAATTTGTTTTAAATTCTGTCTAGAAGCAAATATATGGGGTTGGTAATTATGCAAACATACATTGAGGCATTTTCAAATTTGAAGACTGAGGTAAAATGGTTCAAAACCAATAACATGCAGTTTTTTCTAATACCTTCATTCAGTTTGTGTTTCAGCATTGCCTTTTGATTTTCAGTTTATTTTAGTGTTCTTAAGATAGGCCCACAATTCTCCCAAAATTTGTTCTATCAACCTTTTCTATATCTGATTTTAGCCAAAAATCAGAGAAGAGAGATCAACAATTCTGGTAGGCATTTATTACTACCACATGCAGTAGATTTTTCTTTCACTACAAGATTACACATTGTATTACACAGAGCCCACGTTATTTAGCACACAAGATTCCCCTGTCATCACAAGTTCATTGGGCCACCAACCTTCTTCTTATTTGGTACAAATCTAGGATACAAAAGTCTAGCTAACCACAAAGATACCTGCCCAGCTACAGTTCTGAGTCTGTTAGTTAATGTGATTTTCCATCGTCTTGACATGGATTTTATTCAGCTTCCTTGTGCTTTTGCAGGCAAGGTAAAATTATTAAGCTCTTAAGAATAATAAAGTGGACTCTTTTGTCTATTTAAAGAAATGAATTAAAAACAACCTTTGCTTGTTGAACTGAACTCTGACAATTGTAAAGCAAAGCACACAGGTTTGGCTGGGTAATCTTCAGCAGTTACCTAATATCTGATGTTTGAAGATATTATATCTTATATTAGTGTTTCTACTGCTATAAAAAAAAAAACACCATAACCAAAAAGCAACTTGCAGAGGTAAAGATTTGTTTTGTTTACACTTCCACATTGCAGACCACCAGCAAAGGATGTCAGGGCAGGAACTAAAGGCAGGAGCTGATGCACAAACCATGGATGAATGTTGCTTATTGTCTTGCTTCTCAAGGCTTACTTAGCCTGCTTTCATATAGCACCCAAGACCTTCAGCCCAGGGGTAACACCACCCACAGTGAGCTGGCCCCTCCTATATCAATCATCAATCAAGAAGATTCACTTAACGCTTGACCACAAACCAACCTAGTGGGAGCATTTTCTCACTTGAGGACCCCTCTATTTTGTGTCAAGTAGAAATAAAACTACCCATATACCTGATATCCCAAAACTTCAGTTTCTTCAAATGTAACATGTAGGAAAACACTTATCACTTTTTTAGTGTAAAGATTAATGATTTAACATATCTATCAAATGTGATGGTATCTGCATGGAATCTATTTATTAAATTTATGACTATGAATGGACATAATGGGAAACTGAACTACCTCAAAACAAAAACATTGTGATCTACTCTAATAAATGTTGCTGGGAAATTCTTTTTCAATAGCCAAAGAATTGTCCCATACCCAAACACATTCTCTAATTTAGCCTCCATTTTTTAAATTTATTTTTTAATTAAGAAAACATTTTTATTCATTTTACATACCAAAGATCCCCCTCTTCCCTCCTCCTGTTCCCCAGCCTCTACCTCACAAAGCACTCCCTATTCCCTCCTACAAGAAGATAAGGCCTCCCATGGGGAGGTACATTTAATAGAGGCAGGTCCAAGTCCCTCCCCCTGCGTCAAGGCTGTGCTAGGTGTCCCACCGTAGAAGTGGGCTCCAAAAGGCCTGCTCACACACCAGGGATGGATTCTGATCCTATTTCTAGGGGGGCTCCTTAAGCAGATCATGCTACACAGCTGTCTCATTGTGCAGAGGGCCTAGTCCAGTCCCATGCAGGCTCCACAGCTGTTGATCTAAATTTCATGAGTTCCCACTAGTTTGGTTTGGTTGTCTCTGTGGGTTTCCCTATCATGATCTTGATGCCCTTGCTCATATAATCTCTCTTCCCTCTCTTCGACTGGACTCCCAGAGTTTGGCCTGGGGGTTGGCTGTGGATCTCTGCATCTGCATCTGTCAGTTACTGGAGAAAGGCTCTATAATGACAGTTAGGTTATTCATCGATCTGATTACTGGGGTAATTTAGTTCATAGCCTCCAGTTTTTTCAAAGAACACCATTTGCTTTTACCTCTGAGGACAATAACAGAAACATGACATGATACGCCATGAAATCAAGTTTCAAATTTAAAAGTGCAGAATTAATGCTGTATATCATTAGTGTTTGTGTTTAAATACTTGCTATTGAGTTTGTGTTATCTGAGTAATAATAGCATTAGCTATTAATCCTCTTACATTTTTAAATTATGGGTTTCTTTAACAAATTAGAAAATGAAAGAGAATAAAACGCACCCTGTGTTGTAATTTCATTTCGCAGCATGGCAGTTCAGTTACAAATATTCTGATTTTAGCATTATCTATACTGTATTTTAAGGATTCTGATAATAAGTTCAGTATGAACAGAAACAAGATTTTAAAGCTTGAATTATAAATTTATTTAACTATGGATTAAGATAATGATTCTTGTCTTTATTAATGCAGAGTCCCTTTAATATAGTTTCTCATGTTGTGGTGACCCCCAGCCATAAAATTATTTTCATTGCTATTTCATCACCATAATTTTGCTACTGCTATGAATCATGATATAAATATCTGTGTTTTCTGATAGTCTTAGGTGATCTCTGTGGAGGAAATGTTTGACACCCCAAAGGGGTTGCCCCCCCACTGGTTGAGAACCACAGGATTAAGATGTAATTTTCAAAATGATGGAAAATAAAACTTAATTATAAAGGTTTTATCATTTCACTATTTTGATATTCCTTATAATTTCTAAGAATAATATTTGATATCAAATGTAAAATTAATTTAGTTGATGAAACTCAGTTAATTATCTATCAATGGAGTGTGACTTGCTTCAGTAATACATACTGATACTTTCTTTGGTTCAAGACCAGCAGTAGGTGACTGAGGAGTTTGAATGTGTTTCATTGCAGTACGCTGGGGTAAAATCTGCATCAATGAGAAGGATAACCACAGACAGTACAAAAACAGATACCTCACTGTTTAAAAAAATCAGCATTTACTGTTTAAAAAATGTTAAATGCTATATTTTAAAATATGTCATTGGAATGAACAAAGTAGAAAGTCTTGAAAAACTATATTCATCATGCATGACAAAGAACTGTCAAGAAGAAACATCTGAAACATCAACCAATAAATTTGTCAGTGTTGACTTGAATCTACATTTACTAGTTTGTGCAGAAGTCTGTTAATCCACTTAGTTCTTAGTGGAGAGAAAGAGGGTGAATAAATACTTTTAATGAGATTTTTAGTGTTTTGAGAATGTAATACATGATTACTGTATTGATATAATGTCAATCTCTCCCACTCCTTCCCCCAACTCCTCCCATGTTTTTCCAAACTTCTTTTATAGTTCATGAACTCTTATTTAATAATTATTGTTAAATATGTGTGACTGTATATACATATACGTGTGTGTGTGTGTGTGTGTGTGTGTGTGTGTGTGTGTGTTCTATTGAGTCCATTTAGTGTTGCTTGCATGTGCCTGTGTTAAGGGCCCACTTGGAACTGGCTAACATATCAGGGGCTTGTCCCGGGAGAAATTGTAGTCTCACTCTATCACCAGTCATTAATTGCCAATTATGACATTTCTCCCATCTACATTGACAAGTCACCTGATTTTCTCATTATGTATGTTTTTGTCTTGTTTTGGAGACCATATTTTTGAGGTGTATGAGTACAACTTCCCTATCTCATCCAGAATATATTATCTCTCAACAGACAACCCAGCCCTCTTGCCTTTACAATCTTTTCTGTGCCCAGTTCTATGGATGTCTCTAAGCCTTAAGTATACAGCCTGCCTTTCAGATATATCAGTTGAGGATGGGTATACCACATCGATTGTTCTCTGCCTTTTGATCAGTTGTAGATCTTTTTAATAGTCACTATCTGTGAAAATAGAAGCTTCTTTGATGATGGGTGAAAGTTATAATTATTGTGTGTGTGTGTAAGGATAAGAATAATACCGTGGGAACTATATTGGTTTAAGAAAATGGAAGTAATATATTGTCCTAAAATATCTATGACTGTTCCATCCAAGGATTATTTGTGAGTTCTATAGTACTGGGAATGAATTACCTCCTGTTATATGGGCATTAGGTCCAATTTAATAGCTACTGACTATCTGCATGATAAAAATGATGTTACTGTACCAATGCGAATGTCTCTTTTGCTAGTTATTGTTGTGGTTCGTAGACTTTACAGCTGCAAAAAAGAAAGACTTTTAATTGCACCCCCCCATTATTTACAAAGAACTTTCAAGTACTTTGAGGAGTAGTCCTCAATAAGATGACTTTTAGGTTGGTTTCAGCTTGATTCCTCCAAATCTCAGGTCTGAAGTATGTGCTGTCTTCAGCAGAAGGGTCTTGTTTTCAAGTTCTTAAAGCCCAACAATAGGCTTCATTGTTTGGGGAGTCTCCTGGATGTCCTCACCATCAACTCAAAGGGAGGCTTCCCAATTACGACACTAAGGATTTTCTTGAGTAGTCTGTGACTTTGGAGAGATCAGTATCATTGTATGACCCCATTTAATCTCTATCTATCTGTCTATCTATCATCTATCTATCTATCTATCTATCTATCTATCTATCTATCTATCTATCATCTTTCCTTCTCTTTTCAGTATATATATATATATATATATGAGGGGGCATGCACTTAACTCTATACCTTAAACAAGCATAAAATTTATGTCCCAACATTTTTTTTCAAACATCTTTGGTGTTATTTGTCACTACTTCCTTACTCCCTATCATTCTGTATCACCTTTCCTTCCCTCTTCCCAGTTAAAGTCTCCCAATTATTTTTCCCATCTCCACCTATGTGTCTGTGTCCTACTGTCCTCTCCAGAGCTCCTTCTCTCCATTCTACTTCTGGTCCTTTTCTGCTTTCATGGCTTCTGTAAAATACTATATACTACAAACAATGCTGATATGAACATAGCTGAGCAAGTGCCCTTGTGGTATGATTGAGCATTCCTTGGGTATATGCCCAAGAGTGGTATAGCTGGGTCTTGGAGGAGATTGAGTCCCAATTTTCTAAGAAAGCACCATATTGATTTCCAAAGTGGTTGTACAAGCTTGCATTCCCACCAGCAGTGGAGGAGAGTTCCCCTTGCTCCACATCCTCTCCAGCATAAGCTGTCTTCAGTGTTTTTGATCTTAGCCATTCTGACAACTATGAACCAATAACTGAGGAACCTCCAACTAGATCAGGCCCTCTGGATAAGTGAGACAGTTGATTAGCTTGATCTGTTTGGGAGGCACCCAGGCAGTGGGACCAGGACCTGTCCTTAGTGCATGAGCTGGCTGTTTGGAACCTGGGGCTTTTGCAGGGACACTTTGCTCAGCCTGGGAGGAGGGGACTGGACCTGCCCGGACTGAATCTACCAGATTGAGCTGAATCCCCAGGGGAGTCTTTGCCCTGGAGGAGATGGGAATGGGGGGTGGGCTGGGGGGAAGGAGGGAGAGCTGGAGGGGGGAGGACAGGGGAATCCATGGCTGATATATAAAATTAAGTTAAATTATAAAATTAAAAGACAAGCCAACAAACAAACAAAAACAAAATACTATATACTAAATAAGGTATCCTAGACCCAGAAAGACAATGCCCCACTTTTTGCTTTCACTTTTGAATCTCAGCCCCAGTGTATAGCCTGAAGTAAATATCATGATTTTAGTTTCACATTATGAAGTTGTATCTGAAATGTTTATTCCAATTTATATTAATTTTAAATTAAAAAGTATAAACTTTCCATGTTCTTGAAACACAATTTAAATGACCCCAACGTCTAGGCAAAATGACTGAAATGTATCCAATATTCATTTAAAGGAAATATTCAATATGTGAATTCATTAAGTAATAGGACAAAACCTAATTTCCTACCAAGATTTTTTCTATAAAGGAATATCTCTGCCAAAGAAATAATCATATGATTAAATTCATGAGTGATGGATTTATAGAAAAAATGGATAATTAAATCTTGAAACATAAATTTGTTATTTAAAAGCATTTATTAGTTTGTCCCTGAAAGCATATGCTGAACACAGATTAGGATACAGACATACTATCTCCTGGAAAGTCAATGACTAGGTTTAGATTTTCAAGAAAGAAATAATTTTGTCTAGTGAGAGATGAAAATAAGCAAACAAACAAAAACTAGTAACCCAAAGTACTTACTTTGGTAGAGGTATATAAGTAGTTGTTGATGCAAAGCATAGATTTTTTTCTTCGTGGAAAATAAGAGATGGTTCATTCTGTGATAAATATATGTGACCATGCTCCAGGAACATCAATGTAGGATGTTCCAGATTCATAGTATAGCATAGAAAGACTCGATATGAAGATATATGGTCATAGACAAAGAAAGTCATAAATCAATGAAGCTACTACCAAGTTGGCAAGTTATAAAGAAACATGTAACATTCTGTGTGGTAGTTTGAATGTAACTGGCCCCATAAGCTCATAGGGAATGGCACTGTTGGGGGTTGTGGCTTTGCTTGAGTAGGTGTGGCCTTGTTGGAGGAAGTGTGTCCCTATGGAGGCAGGCTTTGTGGTCTCATATATGCTCATGCTACTTCCTGTTGCATTTTGATCAAGATGTAGCCAGTATCATGTCTGCCTGCATGCTGCCATGTGCTGCTATGATGATAATGAACTAAATCTCTAAAAATATAACCCAACTTAATTAAATATTTTTCCTTTGTAAGAGTTGCCATTCGTCATGGTTTCTTCCATAGCAATAGAAACCTAACTACAACATTGTGCTACAGCTTTCAGATACACTATGATGACATTCTTAGATCTGGAGTTGGTGTGAGCTAGTTGTTTGCTAAGAATAAGTTCCAAATTGTTTATCTGGTAGTGTACAGGTAGCTGGATACAGATGTGAATGATAAAACACTATAAAGATACTAGTAGTTTGAATGTAATTGGCCCCCAAAAGCTCATAAGGATTGACACTATTAGGAGGTGTGGCTTTGTTGGAGTAGGTGTTGTCTTGTTGGAGGAAGTATATCACAGTGGGGGTGAATTTGAGGTCTCCTTTGTTCAAGCTTAACTCAGTCTGACACTCAAACCACTTCCTGTTGCCTATGAGTCAATATATAGAACTCTCAGATACTTCTCCAGCACCATGTCTGCCTGCACATCACCATGTTTCACCATGATGATAATGGACTAACCCTCTGAAAATGTAAGCCACCCCAATTAAATGTTTATTTATTTATTTATTTATTGGGGGTTTCGAAACAAGGTTTCTCTGTGTAGCCTTGTGCCTTTCCTGGAACTCTGTAGCCCATGCTGGCTTTGAACTCACAGAGATCTGCCTGCCTCTGCCTCCCAAGTGCTGGGATTAAAGGCATGCGCCACCACTGCCCGGCTATGTTTTTACTTTATAAGAGTTGCCATGGTCATGGTCTCCCTTCACAGCAATATAAACCATAACAAAGATATATAATGATAGCCAGACATGAATTTTGCTTTTGATTGGTAACATTTATGTGCGAGTGTATTGGCATATATATGTGGGTTTTCAGGTTTTCTTACACAAGTGCATGGGTGTATAAAGATTCACATGCCTGTGTGTGTACATGTGGAGGTCAGAGGTCATTCTTGGGTACTGTTCTTCAGGATGGCTGTCCCATTGCTTCAGAGACAGGGTCTCTGACTCAGTTCTGGAATTCAATAGGTTATCTGACCAATGAGTCCCAAAGAACCTGATATCTCCAACTTCTTCAAAAAAGGGATGGGGATTGGCAAATACTTATGGCTGTTCTATCAAGTCTTGATTTCCAAGTGGGTTTTGGAATCCAATTGGAATTATGCTGGTACACTAAGGACCTCAGTGATTGAGCTATTTCTCTAGTATATTCTGTAACATTTTAATGTTCCACAATAATAGATGTTCTAATCAGCCAAGCAATCTTTATTAACTCAGGCATGATTTCTTAAGGAAACCTAGTTCACAAGATCTTATAAACATAAGTAAGAACGGTAAACTTTGCTCAGAGTCTGGAATGGCTGACCAGAGAAGTGGATGTGAATATTACTTTTTGAAGAGAAAAAAGGTAATCAATGAAAGAGGTAACATGGTGTAATAGGCAAGAAGAATGCTGTGAGCTCAATTTAGTAGGCAAAGTACATGACAAGCATTAACACACCAGCTGGGAATAAAGTACAGTAGTAGCATATCTGCCTAAGCTTGTGGGATCTGGATTCTGTCCTCAGCATGGGAGAGAAAAATTACTATATCTTATTTTTAATAGAAATTATATTATGCACGCAAACATACATATATACACAGATCATTGGGGAACTGAATTGAAATTCAGATTCATATTATGGGGTCCAAAGGCTGCATTCCACAACAACTTTCAGGCTTACTTGGGACTCCAACCAAAATGAGTCTTGGGTAGCAAAAGAGTTTATAAAACATTTCAAAAATTGTGTTATGCAATTTATTTGCTACATCCTAGACTTCTATTTAATTAAATCATTCCCAACAATTCAAGTAAAAACTGTTACTCTATAACAAGCTATTTTTTGACTTAACTACCTGCATAGGAAAGTAAACAAATATGCATCCCTGGTTTCTTCATTGTTCAATTTTTTAAAATTAGAGTTGAGCATGTTGTTTCATAGTTGGGTATTTTGCCTTTTCTGATAGTTTATTCTTCATTTTGTTCTGGGATCTATAAAACTGAGCATATAAGAATTCTATCACTTGTGACAATTATCTTGATACAAGTTACTCGAGAAATGAAACAGGTTATTCACTTCCTACTTACCAGTGGCTACTAAACATAATGTGTTATAATATATAGCCCATAATTTCTGTTAGCAGTAACATCTGTTTGTGTCATTCCTTGCACCGATGGACATGATTGATGTCACTATTCTGTGTAAGGAATTTTATCTTCAACATAAACTAAAACTGTTGTTTCCATCATAAGTAAAATTTGAATAATTTTCTTTCTTTTTATATATTTACTTTTTGTTCTGTTTCATTTCTAATTTTGAGACATAGACTTGCTGCCATGTACACAATATCCTTGAACTCCTAAGAACTAGAATTACTGGAGTCAGTTTTTATAATCAAATCTATATTATGACAAAAAGGTAAATGATTTGGAAGATGATTTGTTATCTTTCAGTTTGTTGGTGACTATTGGGACTATACCATAAGGACAGAATGAATCAGGCATAAAAATGTTCACCTGAACCATCATATGTTAGTTGCTATACTGACTGTTTTGTAATAGAATATAAATATAGCAATTATATAGTCACAAAATTCAATTATGAAAAAGCATCCTTCTGTTTCTGATAATTTGCCTTGCAAGTCCCACTTTCTTCTGATGCCATCCACAATTGTTCTATGCAATCAATCTTTTGGATAATTAATAAATCTGGAACTTACCACTCATTGCTTAATTAACATCTGTATTTCTTAGTTATCTAATGCCCCTGGTAACATAAATGAGAATCTTGTGATGTACTTGTGAGGGCCCATCCAGCTCTGATTACCCTACAAGATCACAGAAATTCATATTTGACTACACCTGCTTTTAGGATGTTGTAGGCTCAAGTCTATAGAGGTCACTTTACCATGTTGGATAACCTCTTGAGAGTTTTTCCATTCACTCCTAGTAACTCTATTTGGTCTCTTAGAAAGATTAAAGTTTAGGGCAGTTTTCTGGGTGCACATAGAAAGATTGAGGAATGCTGTTTGTTCTCAGGCCTCAGTCTCTCTTAACTCTTAACTGCAGTTATAGCTTCAGGACAGAATCATGGCCTCCCTAGACACCACACTAACCTCTGCAGTCATTGACACCCCATCCCTATCATTTGTTAAGACATGATCCCAAATATCACCGGGGCTTTTGAGTTCTCTTCTCTGTTTCTTTTGAAGTTCCTTCCTGAGGGCACAAGCAGCCATGAGCTCTTCGTGTGGAGTAGAAGGGGCACCCACATCAATTTCATTGTTCTCAACTTTACTCTTCGCAGATCGAATTTGAACCCCACTTTAGGCACCAAATCTCATTCCAGCTCTTACGTTCCAGCTTTTGTGAATAAAATTGCTTTGTATTGGAGGCCTATTGTCTCATTTATGAGTTTTAAAAAATCAAAAATTCCCCCAGCTTTTTATCCTGAGGTTTTCATTCCTTTTCGAATGAAGCATAGATGGAAATCCATTGCAACTGTCAGACTCATGGGGAAAAAGCACAGCACACAATGACATTTGGAAGGAAAGAATTTTCTGCTAATAGTTAAAATAGAATTGCTCCATTTTAAAATAATTCAACATGAAAGTATTCCCAGATTAGACCAGTAGACTTTGAATGGATGTTAGAAAAGAATATTAGAAAGATACATAAAAACTAGATTGATAAATGATAGTTAGCTAGCTAGATATAGATGTACATACATAGATACAAATATAGATACATAGACACACAGATATGACAGACAGGTGATAGATAGATAGATAGATAGATAGATAGATAGATAGATAGACAGATAGATTGATAGATTGACAGGTAGATGATAGATAGATATGTACATACTTACACATATACATAGATATATAGTAAGATAAGTAGATGGTGGACAGATTATCAGATAAATTAGATACATTTGTTTACTCTCTGTTAAATTTTCATTAAATGTTCATGATGAAAAAATTGTGCTAAATAATTCCTCTGGTTCGAAACTTACATTGTCCTTTTGTTTTCCTCGATTAATTCCAAAAGATTTTGTGAGGTGTTAACCCCACAGCCATACCATATTTCACTTTTGAGACTTAGTAAACTAATGGTCATTGAAAATTCAGCTAAAAAAGTTGCCTTCCCACACATTCCTTCTGATTGATCCAAGCAACACATTAAATAACTTAATGTGAAATTATTCCCAGATATAAACCAATTTATTTTGTTGAGTATAATAAAATACAAAAGATAGATGAGATGGTAGGTAGGTAGGTAGATAGATGACAGATAGTTAAACTGTAGATGATCGTCAGACAGACCAACAGATCTCCTTTCTCTTGTACCCCATCAGTGTTTCCTTAAACTTTATCATCTTGCTCTCCATAATATTTTGAGGTTTTCCCACTCTGCAGGACCTTTAAGGACAAGGATAAAAACTTCTCTCTATTTACCTAAAAGATAATGGAGCGTATTTGTTTTTACCTAGACAGAAGGGTCGTCTTCTTGCCACAGAATTCAGGATTTATAGCAAATGCCAAGAAGCTGAAAGCCAAAAGGACTCAGAAAACACACGTTTTCCTTTGCTTTGTGGGGAAATTGATTCCAAAGCCTGCAAGAACTCTGCAACATACAGAACTGAGGAGTCCTGGAAAATATTTCCTTTTAGGAGGCTCAGATTTTTTTTTTAGAAAGTCATGGCACCACTGCCAGCTGCTTTTATGGGTAGTGGATTTAAAGAACACATCGGAAAACCAGCCTGTCACACTCAAAGCGAAAGTCCATCCCAAAATTCTCACCCAGGGTCTTTGTTTTCACACATACTGCATTTTTAATTCTACCCTTATGTATCAAAACTACCTGGGCTGAATTAAAGAAATATGGGTCATACCACAACCCTTGGAGAACACACCATAAATTATTCACAAACACTAACTAGGGTAATCAGAACAGCACTTCACTGCCACATGGCAGAACATCTTACAGTTCAGTGTGAGAGGAGGAGCCTAAGGGTACAGTAGATGTCAGTGGTACAAAGTAAAGTATTCTAATGTCTTACAGATTCTGAAGCAAGTATTCCTGCTTAGCTGTGACAAGGGCACTTCACAATTCTTACTCTTCTTGGGAAAACAGATTCGGTCCAAAATCAAGGATCTTGGGAAAGAGTTTACAGAAAGATGTTGGGTTTGAATGTGATAGGCTGGTTTTATGATGTGCAATTTGCACTCTACTCACCCTAAAAGCAGCTGGCAGAGTAGCCATACCTTTCTGATCAAATCCGAGTCTCCTAAGATGAATATTTTTTTGTGGCACCTCAGTTATGTACACTGCTGAATTCTTGCAGGCTTTAGAATCAATTTCTCCATAAAGCAAAATAGAGCTTGGATGACATGGGAGTTAAATAACATTTACTTAAGGTATGCTTCTTTTTCTCAATGTTGTACATTTTTAAGAGTAAACCATTGGTACCTCTGAAAACCTTTAAGGACAAAATATGAAGAGAATCATCCCCAAATCAGTGGTTAAGCTATGTTGAAAATTTTAGAGCATTGTATGAATGTACATGTGCTTAGTTTATTGCTTGAATAGTTGCTGTTGTTGTTTTAGTGGTGGTGTTTCATAAATAAGTTTTTTTAAATGTATTCCTCACATGTTCTGGGAAGTCATGACAGCTTTGTTTGTTCCTCACTGATAAATGGTGATGCTGTATCCCAGACTTCTTCTATTTGAGAGAATCAGAATGTCCTATAGTACTTTGTAATAGTTCACATCATATTGTGTTTAAAGAAATTGATGCTGCCTTAAGGACTCTGACTGGAAATAGCTCACAAATCTCCTCTTTCACATTCTACTGAAAAGATATGGCTACATGAGTTAACTCAATGGAAAAGTCTCCCCTAGACATTAGCTCATACTCTTACCTCAGCATTGGTGCTGGCATGACACATCCCTTCTCCGGAGTCCTCTAGACTGTTCAGCAAGTTTCTGAAACCCCACTGCCTCTTGAGTTCAGAAAACTATTTTCTCTCATACTCTTTTCCTATTCTCCTATCCTTCTGTTATATTTCATTTTAAAAACATTGTGTGTATAGGTGTGTGTATACATGAGCTATAGGTATCCAGAGAGGTTGGAAGATGGTGTTGAACTACATGCAGTTTGAGTTACTGGTGGTTGTGAGCAGCCTGATCTGGAAACTGAGAACTAAACCTGGGTCTTCTGTAAGGGCAGCCAGTGCACTTAGCTGCTGACTTTTCTTTCGAGGCCTTCTCTTAGACTTCTTGAATTGAGAACTCTTCCGAACTCAGTCATGAAAGTTTCTGTCTCTGTCAGTCATCTTTAGACACTGCAGCCTCTTGTTATGATCCTGGATTAAAATATGACTTAATGATTGAAAAGTTGCTGCTCTGCATCTAATTCAAACTTCTAAAATTTTTAGCTCTTTACCTATGTCTTTACTTCTCAAATTAAATTTTGTAGTAAATTTAATCCAACTGAACATTCCACATATTACTTTGAATGTATAATGGCTATCTCAATTTGACTGTGGTAGCTTGAATGAAAATGAACTCCACAGGCTCACATATTTGGATGTTTGGTCCCTAGTTGTTGAACCTGAAAGGACTGGACAATATGGCGTGGTTGGAGATGTGTCACTGAGAGTGGGCTTTGACGTTTCAAAGGCTCTTGCCATTCTAAATTGGCTCACTCTGCCTAGTGGTTGTTGTCTCCGCATGTATGCTCTCATCTGCTTCTCTAGTGCCCTCCCTGCCTGTCTGCTGCCATGCTCCCAAGCATGATAGGCATGGACCCATCTGAAACTGTAAGCCCAGTCACTTGTTCTTCTGTGAGTTGCCTTAGCCCTGGTATCTTAGCACAGCAACAGAAAAGTAACTCTTGCTTCCTGTTTTGTCTATGTCCAAAACAGATGTATTGATCTCCACATAAAATTGATCCTTTTATTGTCTTATGCAATTCAATCAATATCATACCAAAACAATGTTGTTGAACTATATTTAATTTTTATATCCCACACACAATTCAAGACAATGTCTCCTGAAGTCCTTTTGGATAGGAGACTATAAGCCTTACTCACCCTGTCTGTTTATCATGAACCAGTCTATTCTCACCTTGATTATTTTAAGCAACAGCTCAGTCTCACCATGGCTTGCCATCCCCCATATTCAGAGTATAAAACCTTAAAAAGAGGTTAAAGTTTAATTAAATTGAAGATCCCTTAGAGTCTGTGATTTTCCCTTGGCATAGCCAACAAGCAATTTACACTTTAATGCAAGTCCATATATGATCTGCCCTCAACTATCCTGGGGTCTCATTTTATAATTTCCTGCCCTTTCTCTTGGATTCATGAACCCTTTACTCCATGATCAGGTCTTAAGAGCTATGTGAAAAATATGTTTTCCTGGTGCCTTGCAGTGCCAAGATGCACCTAGGAATATAACTTTAGTAGGATGAATATAGATTTAAGGTTGGAACAGTTCTAAGTATTTCAGTCAAATATCATAGTTTCTTTGGCATTAAATTCACCTCAAACCTACTAGTTGGCTTTCATGTTTTGTTTCCAGAATGTTTTGTATGTGTACAGGCAAGTTATGTCAACCCGACATAAGCTAGAGGAAATCTCAATTGAGAAAATGTGTCCTCTATATTGGATTTGTAGGAAAGTCTGTGGTGCACTTTATTAATGACTATGAGATGCAGGTCACTGTGGACAGTGCCACTCCTAGGCAAGTGATTTTGATGCTATAGAAAAGTGGGTTGAGCAAGGCATGAAAAATAAGCTAATAATCAGCACTTCCATGGTCTCTACATCAGTCATTGCTTCAAGTTCCTGCCCTGACTTCTTTGAATGATGGACTACACATAGTAAAATGAAATAAAATCCTTTCTCTCCTACTTGCTTTTGGTCATGTTATTTTATCGTGACAATAGAAACCATAACCAAGGCAGAAGTTGATACCAGGTCATGGGCTATTGCTGTGCCAGAACTGACCACAATTTGGGGAAGCATTGTGGAAGGACTTTGGGCTAGAAACACTACTGAGTGTTCAAAAAGTAATGGGCTGCTGTGGTAACTTAGAAGGTAATTCTGAGAGCAATGCAGATGATTGAGGCCTGGCTTATAATGTTTCAGAGGAAATTTAAAAATCCCACAAAGATTTTATTTGAGTCCATTTGATGTTTTGTATTAAGAACTACTAAAGTGAAATATTTACTTTGATGGAATAATTGATTCTTGTCATCTGGGGCTGAAGAATCAAATGTGATTAAGAAAAGGCCAACATCATTGAGGTAAAACATTGTGAGATGTGTTTCTTCAGAGTCAGCACAGAGAAAGAGCCAAGGACAAAGTAGTGTAAGAGTCACCGAGATATTACTAGTTTTGAGTATTTGAAGGAGTTACAGAGAGGAGCTGACACTTGGCACTGTGCATCACAGATGGAGTCCCTGAAAAGAAGCCAAGACAGATCATCAGTGAAGGTGTTACCTCAGATGCAGTTGAAGACCCAGTATTGAATGAGCCGTGGAGAGAAGTTGAGCCTTGGCACCATGTGGCAGGCTCAGAACCCATGAAAAGATTGCAGGAAAAGCTATTGGTGAAGATTCAGCTCCATTTCTGAGACCCCAAGACTTTTAAGATTCCAGTGCCATGGGATGACTGCCAAGGACAGTAGCAGCTGTGGAGTGGAACTGGCCTGGGCCTAGGAGAAAAGCTGCATGTGTGTGGCTGGCTGGCTAGAGAAGTAGAGATAGCTGTCCAGGCTTTTAAAGCCCTGAGGATGGTAAGCGGCTTCCAAACATCAAACACTGAACTTTTTATACTGATAAATTTTGGTTTAGTTTTTGTTTGATTGTGACTGTGCCCCAGTTCTTCCCACTTGGAGGAAGACAGTATTTAACATTTATTTTTTAATTTTATAGGAGCCCAGGGTTAAAAGACTTTGGATTTTTTGACAGAGTTTAGACTTTATAATTTTCAGAGATTTTGGAACTTTAGATACTATGGATATTTTAGGGAAGCTTGAACTTTGAATATTTTAAAGAGACTGAATTTTAAAATGTTAAAATTTGTAAAGATTGGGGCTTTTGAGCACTGGGATGTTTCATATTGTCATATTAATATTAATATGAGATCATAGAAATGAACAAATAAGTTATGGTTAACAATGGTGTGTTTGTATGTCAAGTTGACAAGGAATCCATTGTGCTGGTGCTATTTTTATGTCTTCTTGTCACAAGATAGAGTTATTTCAGGAGAGGCAATCTCAAGTGAGAAAATGCCACCACTAGACTGGCTGTGGGCAAGACTGTGGTATACTTTCTTGACTGATGACTGGTACAGGAAGGCCCAGCTTACTGTGTTTTTGAATGTGTTCTGCTAATGTCTTTCTGTGTAAACTAAATGATGGCTACATTATAAAAATACAGGTAAGAATATGCTAGGAGTCTCCAGCTCTATATTTCCTATTATACATACCTTAATTTTTTTCTACATTCTCTGAAAATCTAACATTCTGTATGTGATTTTGTCTCCTATACTCTCTTGGTAACAATTTAAGGACATTGCAATATTTTCATCAAGTACCTTCTATAGATGTAAAAGCTTAAAATATATCAAAAATGACAGCTTTATCCTTTGTTTCACTGTTGTATAATCACCATTTCAGTCTGTTTTTTCTACCAAAACTATTTCCACATTGCAAACAGATAACAAGTGTCATTTACATGAGGCAAACCCCACACTTCCAACAATAATTTCCTTTTTTGGGGGGGACAGGGTTTCTCTGTGTAGTTTTGGTGCCTGTCCTGGATCTTGCTCTGTAGACAGGCTGGCCTCGAACTCACAGAGGTCCACCTGGCTCTGCCTCCTGAGTGCTGGGATTAAAGACATGCGCCACCGCCACCCAGCTTAATTTCTTTATTCTTATGAGCTACATAAACCACCAAAGACCGTAGTGAATTACAAGAAACTCATCGCAAAGGACAAAAGTCTTAAGTAACCTCCATATTAATTCAATAAACTTCTCTACAATCCCATAGGAACACGTTGTCATTTTTCTTCCAGCTACCAAAAGTGAAAAACAACATCAACGACAACCATGTACAAACAACCCCTCTTAAAAAGATTTTGCCTGAAAATAGCCAGCCACATTTATTTATCTCACACAGCCATTTAGATAATTCAGCCCCTCCCACTTTAGGTGATGTTATGACACACAGTACCCATTTGCTTACCAATAACTGTTAAAAGAGAAGAGGAAGGATGGAGCTAGGTTTCATGTACAGCCAATTAACAACATCACTACCACCATTTATAGTCTGAATCTGATGTGAGTATTAGGAAATAGATAACACCAGCTATGTTTTTATACCACTTGTTATTATTCTTAAAACAGGCAAAATATGAAATTAGTATCTTGTAAATTAAGAGAATAAGTAACTAAAATAGGAAGAAATGAAAATATCAAAGAAAGCACATTCCACGAGTTGTATTTTATTTTTCATGATTTAAAGTCTTTATTAAGAAAATCATGTTTGCACAAAAAACAGAAAACTTGCCTCAAAGTGGAAAGTATATTTTAGAGACAAATGTGAAACACAATGGCTTACGAACACAGATTTGGGTAACCTGAAATTCCGTGTTTAAAAGTGGTAACAATTTGATGGAATTTTTATAGTAACAAACAAAGGAAGTCATACATCAAAACACTTTTTAGTTATATTGGTAGATACATTAAGTAGATGGCATGAAGCAGTCAGAAAACTTGTTATATGCCTCAGATGCTTTCTGGCAGTAATTTTAGCTTTTGGGTTGTTGGGGAAACTAGTGCTCTGTTTTACATTCCAAATGATTTGCCAAAGGTCACAAAGGCAGAGAATGAAAAAGAGTGGCTATAAGGAAGACTAAAGATGGCCTAATACATTTCTTATTAAGAATCAGACCTGTCTTTATTTGCAGATGCTACGGTCTATACATAAATACATAATTAAACAATGGTCAATAATAAAATAATGGTGGAAAATGTCATTAAACCTGTTTTCAAGTTGTACTACAGATCTATAGTAATAAAAACAGCATGTTACTGACACAGGAATAGACGTGATAATAAATAGACTCCAGGCACAAGTCCACATACCAATAGAAACCTGATCTTTTTAATAGAGAAGCCAGAAACACATATTGGGAAAAAAAGACAGCAGCTGAAAAGAATGGTACTGGTCAAACTGGATATTGAATGTAGAAGAAAACAAATAGATCCATTCTTATTATCCTGTACAAAACTCAACTCCAAATGGATCAAAGATCTCATCATAAAATCAAATACACTGAACCCGATAGAAGAGAAATTGGGGCATAACCTTGAATTCATTGGTGCAAGAATACTTTATGAATAGAAAACCATTTGTACAGGCACTAAGATCAACAATTAATACATGGTACATCATGGAACTGAGAAGATTCTATGCAGCAAAGGACACTGTCATTCAGACAAAGCAGCAACTTACAGATTGGGAAGATATTTATATATATATATATATATATATATATATATATAACTAAGTTCAATAAAACAAGTGACAGCTCATGCTGGAGAGGGTATAGTGTAAGAGAAACACCCGTCCATTGCTGGGGATTTCAAACTTGTACGGCCACTAAGGAAATCTGTCTGTCAGTTCCACAGGAAGATAAGAATCAATCTACCTCAAGGTCCAGCTATGCCACTCTTGGGCATATACTCAAAAGATGCTTCATCATTCCTGAGAGACATTTCCTCAGCCATGTTCATTACTATTCTATTCATAATAATCAGAAATTGTAATGAATAAAGACATTGTGGGACATTTACACAAGGGATTGTTACTCAGCTGTTAAAAAGTCAGGAACTGGGATGAGAGGAGTAAGAGAGGGGGAAACAATGATCATGCTGGGAAAATGTAGTTAATTAATTAAAAAAAAACCATAAAGTTCTAGGTAAATGCATGGGACTACAAAAAAGTCTTCCTTAGCAAAGTTTCCTAGACAAAAAATAACTAATATGGTACGTATGTGATTATGTGGATATTAGTTTTGAAGTCAATGGCAACTAAGCTACAGGGGAAAAATCAGTCTTAAATGGGATATCTCTAACAAATCCCTCCCCTCAGGCCTCAGCAAACCCTGAGAAAGAAGAAATAAAAAGAGCCAGAGGGGATGGAGGATACTAAGGAATGAGGCCATCTAAATACAACAGGGCCAATACACATGAATTCACAGAGACTGTGGCAATAAGCACAAGGCTTGCATGTATCTAACAGGTCGGGTCCCAGCTCTGAGAGTGAAACTGGACACAGACCCCCATATGTAACTCAGAAGCCATCTTTAATTGATAACCATTTGCAATGGAAAGTTTAGTTTTCTTCGATGGAATCTCACTGGGTATACAAACGGCTCGTAATGGAAGTCATCATGCCTTGCAGTAGATGCCCAACTCGAAATGTACTCAAAGGCATTTTGGGGGGTTCTTTTTCTCATAATACTCTGTCAGGGCATTATTTTTAAAAACCTTATAGGTCTTTGGCCTATATATTACGGTTTCCAGTTTTTTGTCCTTGTGGGATTTCTGTCTTTGAGAATGTATGTCTCTGTGCCTTTGGTTTTGTGCCGTTTTTGGCTCTTTATTGTTGTTTTGTCCCAGTCTCATTTGTTTTTATTTTATCTTGTTTCATTAGTATATATTATATGCCTGTTCATTTCCTAATGAGAAAAAGAACAAAAAGGTATTCCTGTGGGTGGGAAGGTAGTTGCAGAGAATCTGTGAGGAGTTGGTGGAGGGAAAACCATAATCAGAATATACTGTAACCAGAAAAGAAAATCTATTTTCAATACAAAAATGAAAACTGGAAAAAGACGCAGATCCATAATTCTTACCAGTCCATAATCACTGAAAATGTAATCAATTAATCAGACATAAAGAAGGTTCAGTTGAACATGCAGCTTCTTTCTCAGAGTTTGTTCACAACTCAATTAATATTATATACACCCCTTCACTGGTGCCAAAATGTATTTCTTTGGCATTCTGATGTAAGCTGAAAACTGGCAGCTCTTTATGACTTCCCTTGGACTCCAGAAACAGTCTCACAGATGAATACTTATTGGATCCTTGGCCACTGTTGAGCAACTGAGATCACAGCCTGTAAGCCACTCAAATAAATTCCATATATACACATATATATGTATATATGTATGGAATTTTTATATATCTGGTATTATTAATTCAACTAAAGTAATTTCTATGGAGTTATGATAATAATTGATAGATGATTAAAAAATGTGGTCTGGTCCCAATTACAATAAAATGTCACCAAAAATCAAAGGAAATATTATATTTTTGTTTTAGGTTTTTCTTTTTTTTTAAACTTGTGAGGCATTTATAGGAATTTGTATACTCAGATAAAGTTCTTTGTAACATAAGGCTTACATAAATCATTTGTATTATTGAGTTCATTTTCCAATATAACACTGAAGGTAGAAAATTTCCCTATGTATTTGAAAGGACTTCCTTTGAATTCCGGGTGTGTCAGTTTGAGACATCAATGGAATTCAAGTTCATATTGTTTTATCCCTGCACAGAGAATAAAGCTTCAACTAGATGAAAGTAGAGGAAAGGTGAATCTATTGCATTTGATGCCATTGCTAAACTGAGACTCTTAGATCAAATCTGAACTATGCCATGAATCTACAGTGAAAGTGCAGAGATCTTTAAAACTGGGTCCTCTGATGGAAGAAATAATAGAGCAATAATCACACCAATGAACTCACTGGAATTGAAGCTTACAGGTTTATCCAGCTTCACTAAAACATCCCTTCATTATTGCTGAAACAGAAAGATGTCAGGTAAGAACAGAAATTAATCCATTAGTGTGAACATATCTCCATTTCAAAGTATGTTAATTTTGTTTCTACTTTGTCAGGTTTAATTTGTCATTGAACCTATGATAGGATAATTGTGCCAGTATTTCAGTTCTTATATGTAATCAAAGTTTGCCCGCGCTTTATAAAATTATGTTTATATGCCATTGACACTGCTTAATGTATTACAAGGTAACATGCTAAGACTTGACTCCCAACATGTCAAATTAAAACAAAGTATAAATTATTTCAATGACACTCTCAGTTGATATTTTCTTATTATGGTATAAGTAGATTTTGTGTGGAATCCCTGAAATTTAACCTAAAATAACACAAAGTACCATTTACCAAAGAGCATTAGTCTTTCATATTTTTATGCATTGGTATATCATCTATTTATATCAACTATGAATACTGCTTGCAAAATTGTATGGTAGATTTTAATTTTCTTCATAAATATTCAAATTGTTAAAACTGGTTCCATTTTTAAAGCTATTAACATACATTAGTCAACTCTTCATGCTGATATTACTGTCAAACAGGAAGGAAATGTTGTGTAGAACCTAGGACAAAGATATCTAAATTAAAAGACCAGAGAACTAGTGTAAGTGTCCCTTTATGGAAAATATTGATCATTAAGAATTTTCTTGAGTGTATTCATCTAATAAAAGAATTTTAAGGTGCTCAGTTTTTGTCGGAGATTTTTCTTCCTGAAAACATCTAAACATTTCTTCAGTGCTGCTTGCAGTGAGACATATGACTGGAAAACTAACTGGAAATCTTTAACACCACATTTACTTGCTGTAAATTGTATGAGATATCCTAGTTTTGAAATACTGGTGGTTGCTGTTGCTTTTATTAGGCTCCCAGTGAATTTCATACCAAAGAACTTAAAATGATTTCCAATGTAGTCTTCTTTTAAAGAGAAAAGCACGAACTGTGAGGTTTCAGCCTGTCAATGAGGCTTCCTTTTCAGCCATGAGGTTGTGATTGTAGATTTCTGTTAGAATTGTCCCAAAATTCTGGATATTAGTCCCTTATATTTACCGGCATTCTAATTATGGAAAGTATCACAATATTGGGGTAGAAAACTGAAAGCAAAATATTAAAAATATAGAAATTACACAAAGGTTATTTTTATTACTTTTTTAGAATGTTTCTTTGTAATCATATTGTAACATTGACACCTTTAAGTATAATTAGATAGGGAAATATTTATATTCTTAGAAGAAGAAACTAATAGGGCTGCGAGGATGGTTCAACAGTTAAGCTCATGTACCACTTTTGCAGTAGACCAAGTTTGATTCCCAGAACCAAGTCAGACAGCTCCAAATATCCTGGAACTCCAGGTTCAGTGATATCTAATGCCCCTGTACTCTGCAGGCACCTGAATTCATGTGCACATACTCATAGACACATGCATAATTAAAGGAATAATAAATAATATAGAAAGAAAACACTGTTAAGTTAGGTCAAACACATTGTAAACATTCAGAAGAAATGTGGTCGATTTGATGAGTAATGTAGATGAGAAACCAATTATTCATGAGAGGTGAACAGGATCTCTTTGCAACAATGAATAAACAATAATTGCCATGGACATTAGTTCATGGTTTCATGTAAATATTATTTAAACAGCTGCATAATGATTATTTATTATAAATGTTTAGGTTTATATAAATATGTACATGCATCTTAGTTAATCCCTCATAGAGTCACATCTTTAAATGGTCTTAGGTTCCTTAGACATGAAATTATGCATGCTAAGGAGATGAGGATGTATCTTGATCTCTCTTATTTATCAATGCAATCTCATATGTAACTTGGCACATTTTTCTATCCAGAATTAATTATATCTTTACATTCCAGTTACAGTTCTTATAGCTTTCTTTTTATAAGTAGTGTATGATTGATTTTATAGATAACACACATGATTGTTATCATTTCATTGTTAACGTATATGATTGTTCTTTTAGATGATGCTACCATGGAAAAGTCTTAACTAAAATTTACATCAGTTTAAACTGTGATCAACAATCATAAAAGTCAAAGTAGCATTTGCTTCTTTGCTCTTTTTTATCTACACCTGCTCTGGTAAAGCAATACTAAGTAGAATAACTCTAACTGTACTCAGTTTTTAATGCATACCAGGATATTTTTTACAGCATTATCTTATTAACTTACTCAATCCCCCAGAAACTTTAGCTTTGCATACTGTTTTGTGTACATGCTTGTGAAAAAGAAAATGAAACAGAGCTGAATAGGCAAAGGCTCACACAGCAAATCCAGGGTACACAGCACATCTGGGGACCATCCTTATTGCCATAGCACCTCACTATAAACATAAACAGCAACTCACTGCCATTAACAGTAAATATTTTGCTAAAGTAAGGAATCTTCAAACCAAATTTTAAATGTTTATTTTTACATATACAAGGTGTGCAATCATACAGAAACAAGTTTTTCCAAAAATGGAAAAACCATTTAAATATCTGTATTTATCATATAAATACATTTTACTATTGATTTTTTTCAAATAAGACTAAAATTGCATTAGAGACCAAAATGTAGAAACTCCCTTCATATCAGCCCTGTTTTCACGACTGCATGAATCTTTCACCTTTTATTTATTGTTCTCATTTATAGTGTGCTTTAACCTTCATTAATTGTATTTGTACTTCCTTTGAGATTAATAGTTCTAACTTTTCCTCTGTTTGTTAATAGCCTTCTTAGTGTACTGCCTTTTATTTCATTGGCCAGCAAAATGAGATGGGCTTAAGCATCATTTGTCGCCGTCCTAGCAGGAGCTATACTGGGATCAGAGTTTCAAGCATGGGTATGAGCTGGCACCAGCACTCCACCTTCCCCCATTACACAATATAAAGGTCGATTGAGAGAGGAGACTGTGTGTGTTCAGGATACTGTGCTGCCACATGCTCAAAAGTCACTCTGTTTTTTTCAGGAGTTTTATAGTCTAGCTTGTTTTGTCCACATATATTTTTAAAATGTATTTATTGGCTACTTCAAAATGCTTTGTAAAGGTCTGTTAATTTTAGAATTTTCACCTGAGTTTCATTAAGTCCCATTCCTAACTGTAGTAGCTTATTACAGTTTTGGACAAAAGGCTTTTTTTATGTCACATCATCATGAAATTATGAGATTTGGCTTCATCTGCTACATTTAATCTATTGTTTTTTGATATTTGTCCAGTTGAAGTGAATATAAGTTTTGGTGTTGTGCTAAGCAATTTAAGCACACAGTTCCCTGGATTTTAGGAAATTCATTCTCACATCTCTGGGAAATGTGATTGCCTCAGGCCTTGCTGCCTAATTAAAAAATGTTTTAAGTTCCATCATTAGTAATGAATTCTGATTGTTTTTATTTTATGTGTTTGTTAATATACATATTGTTTTGGATTTAACTGTTAATGTAAATACTGTATTAAATGGTTGTATAAAACAAGGAATATACATTCCTGAATTATAAGCCTTTATGGCTACATATTCCAGTTTTGCTTAGTTTTTCTTTTGATAAAGTGATGACTTGTTTTTTCTCAGAATTTTGTACCTATGTTTATCTTCAAGATTCAATTGTAATTTTGTGCTTTATCCTGTCTTCTGATTTAGCCTCTACTTAATTACCTTCATACAAAGAGGAAGATATTCCTCTCCTCATCCCTGGAAGAACTTGTGAAACTAGGAAATACTGTGTTACAAAATTATAGAATAATTCACCTATTAAGCTATTTAAATTTTATGTATTTAAGTGAATATTTGAATTGCTAGCTTAAATGCTAAATAATTTTCATTATTTCTATTTCTTATTTTGAATTTTACTTTCCCAAGGAATCAATTGCATTTAAACTTTAAAGTTTATCTTCATTTTTGTATTTTTAACTGACAAAAAATTCACATATTTAAGAGATATTCTGTGGTCTTTTGAATACATATATAAATATATTCAGAGGTAACATGAATTTCCTCATATAAACATTTCATGATGACAGAAATAGACAGTTTCCTTTCTCCTGTTTTGTGTTTACAGCACGTTATCAGCATCTTTAGCCACCTTAATATATAGCAGCCCATAGCATTTTACTTCTATGAAATCTGAGTAAAGATTATTAGCCTTTCTCATTTCTTACCTCTCCTTTAAAATTTCTTTACCTAGTAACCACTCTTGTTCTCCCAACCCCAAGAGATCAAACTTTTCAAATTCCATAGGTGAGTGAGATCATGTTTAACTCGTCTTTCCCTGGATGATTTAGTTCATATAACATAATCATCTACAGCTACACTCCTGGTGAAACAAATTAGATGATTCCAACTTTTTAAAAAGTATTTCTTTTGTTTTTTGAGATTACAGTGTGAGTGTATCACCACTCCCCTTCACTTTACCCTGTAAACCCTCCCATGAAAGCATCCTCATTCATATTCAAAGGCTTTGGCCTCTGTTTTCATTAATTGTTGCTTAAGGCTGAAGAGTTTGGCACTGAGATTCAGCACAAAGTTCATAGTTTATTGTTCTTATTTGTTTGGCACTTTGTTTTTGCTATATTATTTAGTTGTCTTTATTCTTTGAACTCAAGGGTAAGAGGACAATCCATTGCCTGAGTCCCTAAATCATAATACATGGGGCAGTAGTTGAAATAATGAAGGGAAAAAGGCTGGGGACTGACTAGGGCCTGCCTGACCAGGCTGAAGCATGGCCTGGGCTGGATCAGGGTTATAGACTGGTCAGGAGTCAGGAGAGAGCAGAATTGGTCAGGGTGGAACTGGAACAGATCTGAACCTGCCAAGGAAAGCAGAAACACTTATACTACTGCATAAAAGACAAATCTTTACTGAACTTATTTTCAAAAGCACTGAGTGGGTAGGGACTTCATTGCAGATGGGAGAATGCTGTGGGATGGTCTGTATGTCAAACATGTTGCTTATTGGTCAATAAATAAAACACTGATTGGCCAGTGGTCAAGCAGGAAGAAGTATAGGCAGGACAAGGAGCAGAGAATTCTGGGAAGTGGAAGGCTGAGGAGACACTGCCAGCCGCCGCCATGACAGAGAGCATATGAAGATGCCGGTAAGCCACAAGCCATGTTGCAAGGTATAGATTTATAGAAATGGATTAATTTAAGATATAAAGACAGTTAGCAAGAAGCCTGCCACGGCCATACAGTTTGTAAACAATATAAGTCTCTGTGTTTACTTGGTTGGGTCTGAGCGGCTGTGGGACTGGCGGGTGACAGAGATTTGTCCTGACTGTGGGCCCGGCAGGAAAACTCTAGCTACAGGAGAACATCATGGAGATCCCAGCAATGAGGCCATGAAATGGACAACTGCTCACATCTAGTCAGATGGGAAGCACAGTATGCATGAAAGGAAGAATATATCCCTATATACCAGCTCACAGGGACCTATTGCTCTCATTTAGGCTATACCTTTCAACTGTATACAGAATCTCAAATTAGGGCTTCCATCAAGACACCAACCAATAAAATGCAAATTCATATTCAATTCACAATAATAGCTATGTATGACTGCAGGGGTTAGCTGTCCCAACTTTGACCTTGAAACATTGCCCCTAGAGTGACAGCAGGTAACTGCCACACCTGCCTATGACCTCCCCCTGGGGTGTGGATGAGAGGGAGCCCCTTAAGATTTCACGTGCATACTTGCTGCACCCTCCTGGATACCTTGTGGTCCTGGAAGGTGGATGGGAGACCAAGTCAAAGTTCTCTGCTGGATGGTATCTCATCTCTCCTGGATCCTGTAACCAACCCCTATTGGCTGTAAGTTACCCTAGAAATAAACCTTTCTTGATTACCTGATAAATTACGTGGAATTGCCTCATTAATTATAGTTACATATGACTTCTAAAAATGTTTAGGAAACATTGTATTTCAAACCTCTCTTTACCATTTCTTCTTCTTTAAAAAAATTTATTGTTCATTTTTTTGTGCATATGAGTATTCTGCCTGCATGTTGTCTGTGCACTAGGTGCTCCTGGGGCCAGAATAGAGGGTTGGATCCCCTGGGGCTGGAATTAGAGAAAGTCATGAGCCTCTATATGGGTGCTGCAAATGCAATTTGCGTCTTCTGGAAGAATAGCCAATGCTGTTAACCACTGATCCATCTCTCCAGACCCTTTTGTTTCTTCTTGAAGTTTCAGGTACATAACAATTTTCTTGTCTGAGTCCTAGAAATAAAGCTCATTGTTCATGGCTGAGAGTTGTGATATGCCAGGGGTAGGTGTTAGAGTAGATTGGGGCAGAAATGTGGAGGGTTAGGAAGCCTGGAGCTGGGGCTAGGTTGAGAGCTAAAGTAAGATGAGACTGAGCAAAGCTGTGCCTTCTCGGTACTTGGCAAATGTCATAGACCGCTGTGGTGGTTTGAATGTGATTGGCCCCCATAACCAAATAGGAAGAGGCACTATTAGGAGGTATAGCTTTGTTAGAGTAGGTGGGGTCTTGTTGGAAGAAGTATGTCACTGTAGGGGTGGAGTTTGAAGTTTCCTTTGCTCAAGCTTTACTCAGTGTGAAACTCAGTTCACTTCCTTTTGACTGGGGATGTAGAATTCTCCACTCCTTCTCCAGCACCATGTCTGCCTGAACGCAACGAATTCTCACCATGATAATAATGGACTGAGCCTCTGAACTATAAGCCAGCCCTAACTAAATGTTTTGCTTTATAAGAGTTGCTGTGTTAATGGTGTCTTTTCACAGCAATAGAAACCCTAAGAAAAACACATAATATAAAACGCATATTGTAGTCGTGTTCTGCTCTTCAAAAGTGCCAAATGAGTAGAGGGCTATATCTTTGCATTGTTAGTCTACAAATATCTAGATGAGCTGCCTCTTTCACTGGTGTTTTATCCCAAATGGGGGATACAGAGAAGAACTTCCATAAAGAGAAAAGGTGAGAGAATAATGTGATGGCAAGAAAAACTGTCAGAGATGTACTGTTTTTTTTAAGTTTCTGTTTTAAGGACTACATGTGAAACTTAATTTCTGAAAAGTTTACAGATCCATTATATCCTCCACCCCAGCTTATGTGTGTCTTGTTTCCAGCCTTACCTAGTTAACATCTGCCCCACAAGCTGAGGATCAACAAAAATGTGTACAGCAATGAGAGTGGTCACCAGACAATGTGTAAAAATTAGTTTTTGCTACTGTAAGCCATTAAGAAATGTTTATCACTTATAAATAATATTGTATTTTAAAATAAATTGAAATTTAAATGGATACAGTAAGTAAAAACTATCATCCTAGAAAAGAATCTGCCCTCCAGCCTGGCTCTGGTAAGAACACAGACAGAGACATTAAGATGCATGTATCATTTCAGGGCCATTTTACATTAGACTTTCATCTTAATGGTTAAAGAAAGATGATAAAGAGACAATATTTGTAAAAAAAATTTTATGTGAGTGTTCCTCCAAACATTTGCAAGATCTTTTTTAAATTACATTATATTTTGAATCACACTTGAACTTTGCTTGCATGTTCCCAAGCTAATTGTTTAAGTGAGAAAATTTTGGTTAAATATTGTGTATTGTGTTTGTGCAAATCAAATAAAAGGTATTGATACAATATTTGAAAAGGGATAAAAAGAAGTTTACAGATCTCAGATTTTAGTATAAACCCAAAATATGTTTGTATAATATTCTTTTTATTTAAAATATAGTAATATGTGTTAGGAATACAATTCTTAGATGTTTCTCATGTATTTTCATTAGCTAAAATAAGCTTTAAAATATCAGTAATATTATATATATATAGAGAGAGAGAAAGAGAGACAGTGTTTTATTTTTTTAAATTGCATCTTATCTCTGAAAGCAGAGGTAGGAGGATATCTTATGAGTTCAATGCCAACTTGGGCTAGCTGATGACTTCTGGCCAACCAGGGCTACACAGTGAGACCCTGTCTCAAAACAAATAAACAAACAAACAAACACAAAGCATCTCACTTCAAAATAACCTGTTCAATGTAGATTCATTTATAAGTAAAATCAAAATAAGGAATAACTATGGTATCTTGGAACAGCAAATAATCAATTATTTTGGCAAGTAAACTCAAGTTGTGTACATTCTATTATGTTTTATGTTTATAAAGAGAGAAATTATGAATTGGAGTAAGATTTCAATGATGTGGTATAGAATAGATAATACAGAAAGTTGTGAAAATTAAAGATATTCTATTTCACATATATATGCATATGTGAAATATGAAAATTGCTTATTGAAAGTAAAATATATGTCAAAGAAATCATGAGGTCAAAAAATGATGCTCTAGAGAAAATTTGATATATTTTAAAATAATTTTCCTTCTCAGAAGCTAGCATTCATCGTAAACTATATTGAGACATTAGGTGTTCTGCTTTAAAGGGTCAGCCTATTGGAAATGAGGAATCTTTGTATTCTTCTTATGCACTTGTACTTACAATAGCTTTGTGCTAATTTAATGTGGTAGATTTCATATTTTGCATGTTCTTTTTTCTGATTCTGGGTTGTACGACTGAGATTTTCTCATTTAAGTTTCTGAGGTTTTCTCTGTAATCAAAATACTTGACAGCAATAATTTCAAAGATAAGAGGTTTGTTTGACTTCGTGGTTTTAGGAGTTCATTCAGTCAATACCTGAAAGGTCCTGTAGAAGGGAAGGGGGATATCATAGAGATGAGTGACAGGCATGAGAGCATGTGTTGGACAGGAAATATCTAGATTCTGGAAGACAGAAAGATGATGATGCATGAAAAGTATAGTGTACCCATGAGAGCTAGCTACTGAAAATCTACATCTCACAACTAGGATACACCTCCTACATTTTTTATCACTTTCCTAACACTGTCACTATGGGGCACACTAACTAGCAGGGGCCTAGCTATTTAAAACAAGAACTTGTGGGACATTTCATATTCAAGCTACAGTAGTAATGACTGATTTCTTTAACAGATTTAAGAATCCTTGGATTTCCAACAGGCTTTTCTTCCTGAACTCTCATAGTATGAGATTTTATCTTATCTGAGCCAGAATGGCTAAGACAAAACAAACAAACAAAAACAACAACAAACATTGGCATGGATATGGGGAAAGGCAGATGTTTATACATTGTTAGTGAGAGTGTGAAGCTGGATACAGCCACTGTGGAAATCAGTGTGACATTTCCTTGAAAAGCTATTTCATCATGTATTCAATTAAATTCACTGTATCTTTTGTGTTCAGTATAATTAAAATGACATACTTAGATGTCATATAGAATAATTTGGTTAACTGCAGATAAAACAGCAATATTTTTATTTTCACTCCATAATTTAGAAATAATAACTTGACTACAAGCATAAAGTTTGAAAATATGTAATATTAGACTTGTGGTTTTATGTGTTTCTCTCTTCACTATTCAGCTCTGTCCTGTACACAGTCATATTGTCAAGGTTAATTCTACTCAGGGAAATTAGTTCCTGTGCTCCTTGGTTTTAAACTGATTATGTAATTTGAAATCAGTACATTGGTCATGCTATTATGAATATCAAAATATTTATTACATCAACCTTGAAAATGACACTGTTATTTAATCAGTTCTTGGAAATTTCTACCATCATTAACAGCTTGCTTCTGATAAGAGTCAACTCTTTATTCTTAGTCTTTGCCTCCAAGCTGTGTTTTCTGAGTTGCCGTTGATACCTCAGAACCTATGGAAACCCTCCCTGCACCTCATCTCACTGCTAGTTTCTGCTCTTTACTTCTGGGCTTCAGTTTCACTCTGCTCTCCCTTATGTTGGCTTTCTGGCTTAAGTTCATGTTTTGACTTTTCTTTTTTTTTATTCCCTTATTTTGCTAAAACAAAATTCTAAGGAATTCTCCCTTCCTAACATGTTGAATAGGTACTTTTACCTACTAAGGTTAGTTAAAATATTGTCCCTAAGTGGGGTAAATTCTCCCTCTTACTCTCTTCAATAATTTATCGTCCTGTTTTCTCTATCATCCCTTCCTCAAATTTCACTTACAATGAAACGGTAGTCATCATGCTTTTATTATTTAAGGTGCCAATATTTACACCTTGATTTTCAAAGTATTTTGGAAGGCTATTTCCCTTTCCTTGTTTTCCAGCTCTTCAATGGAACTTTTAATTCTACACCCATGGTAGACATTTAGCACTGTTTACTCTCGTCTAATCACTTCCTGGTAACGTCTTTTTTGTTATTGTTGTTGCTTTGTTTTCATCTTTTATAAAGATCTAATATGTCAAGTTTTTCTCTATGATTACATATTTTCAGTTGTTTAATTTTCTTTTGACTCCTACATTTTCATTCCTATATCAAAGACAACTTTTATGTTTCAATTCAAATATTGGGGTTTTCACATTATAAATTTTTTGTCAAAATGCTGGTCATCCTCAGTCCTAAAGTGACAATAAAGAACCCAGGTTAATATGTAAACACTGTTCTTGGCTTGTTCTTAAGACACTTTGGGACCTTAAAACTTGAGGGTACTGTGATATCCAAGTCCGTACTAATCAACTAGCCAGCCATATTGACTCACTTGCTTTTCTTCAGAGACTGCATTCAGCTTCTTTAGTAATGAGCAAGCACAGTTAAATGTCTGGAATGAAGAGAAGTGACTAGTCACCCATTGGACTTATTGATTCGTAATTAATCCTCCTTCCTTCATCCCTGTTGTTAAGGTGGCCGTTCAAAGATTGACCCTGCTCTCCACCCAATCCATAAAATAGATCTGCTACCTGTTGACTGTAATCTGCTACTTATCCTAACCTGCATCTCTGACATTCTGTGCAACCACTCTACACTTTCGAAATAATATATGAAGAATGATGTTTTATTTTCTCATTCATCAATTCACTATCATTGTCAATTTGAATGTTCACTTTTCTTTCCTCAGGTATTTTTGGAAGGAATACAAATAAAAATATGTGTCCAATTTCTCACTCTGTTTCAGAATACAATCTCGACATTGAAAATATATTTAAAATTAGCAAGTAAACTGTCTTACTGAGTAAATAACTGGAAACATTGGGTTAAATGCATGTTAACACATTCAAAGTGGCAGTGAATACCTGGCCCATCACATCTGCTCAGCCTGCAGTTTATTTGCAAGGACAGTTCATACTTCTCACTTTGGGAAAGTAAGAAGATACAATTAGCAGGGGAGGAATTTTTTTATCTAGTTTTTTTAACATTTTATCTTCTGCACAACTATTGAAATTGATTATATAGCTTGCGCCTTCCCATCCTTTACCCTAATTCTCCCCATGTCAATGTGGACTTGAAGGTGCATTAAAAAATAGGTTGAGTATTAGTGACTTGTCACCATGTCTCCTTGCAATTCAAAATGCACACAGTGAGCAAGGAATCCAGACAGTTCTGACATTTAACGTGTGAATAGCAGTTCCTTACAAACCTTGGATGGGTTTGGTTGTGCATCTCCTGAGGTTGCTTTCCTGGTCTGCACCATATTCCTGTCGACCTTTGTCCCTACTGTATAGTCAGACTATGAGATGATGGATCTACGATGAGCATTCAAATCATTTGATTTATAAAGTCAATCACCATCATTTAAGACAAGAGCCAGAATACCTTCAGGGTTTCTTAAGCAATTTCAACTTACAGAGTAAGTGGAGACCACTCTGGATAGATTCCAAGACAAGGCACATATTTTACTTGCTTTTAAATTTCCAGGCCCATGTACAGTTCTAATAAAGAAAGATGAAGATAGCAAAATGATACAATTTCAGACTGTGGTGTTTCAGTCAAAATTAAAATATTTCAAATTTCTAATTTTTCAAAATACTGATTATTAATCAGTGAATTTTATCAGTCAACATAGGCTTAAGTTTGGGAAATACAATTAAAGATGATTATATCATGATGAACAGAAGTCAATGTACAGAAATAGTAATATATGGGGACGTGAAAATCTTTAATTTTGATTAATATATTGATCTGTGGATAACTAGCCACTCACAAAATGAAACAAACAGAGGAAAATCTAGACTATTACATTGTAATATTTTGAAATCTTACCAATGATCAAACTAAAAATAAATAAATACTGCTGTGAAATATGACAGAAAAGAGGCTCTAGAGGGAAATGAGTGTGGTATGCTGTCCTCACAGGCTTACCTATTGCTTCCCATCACATTGTTAAAATAAAAGTAGAAGAGATGAAGCTTAGATTGAAACAAATCCCAAACAAAGTAGATCTCATCCTGAATTCAAAGCTGGAGATTAGCACTGCAGGTGGACAAAAGTTTACTAAGGAAACCATTAGCAGAAAGCTTTGGGTTGCTATCTCCTGATATGGGCTGAAAGGAAAAATACATATGGATAAACTGATGGACTGATAGCATTATTTCACACCGCAAAATAGGTCTCCAGAAATAGATTTTAATTCAGAGGATGGAAGCTTACTGTGTTTTGTTGCTGCTCTCAGTAGCTGTCCCCTAAACTAGTGAGATAATACAGATTATTTTTTCTATGACATTTTGAACTGATAAAGTAATCATTTGGCAGGCTTTTCTGAGTGAATGCAACTTATAGAATATCTTATAAAATTCATTTGTCATGTATTAAATCATAGATCCGATTTTAGAATAAATAAAAACCCAATAGTTTGTAAAAACATTGTGAATTATTTGAAAGCATTACAAATTACTTAAGGATTAGCGCTTTGCAATATAATCATTGCATAGTAGGTATGATTCCTTCTTTTTGAAAGGCAGTAATATTGTATTACTAAAGACAATCTGTTATATGACATAAAACTTCATTCTATCATTCGTGTGTGTGTGTGTGTGTGTGAGTGTGTACATGTGTGTATAAGACAATTCACAAGGTATGTTTACAAAATACGAGAGTAGCTTTGACTTGTTAAGGAGTAGGCAGGTACTTACAGCGATAGGACAACTTTCTAGGCATGCACAATGTGCTTGAAAGCATCTGTAACCTTAAATATACATGTTTGCTTTAGTAGGATATGTGGGATGTGAGGCATATCAAAGAAAATTTGCATTTGATGAAATTAAATAGGCAAGAAACACTTCATCCAAAGCTATTGTATTAAGAGGGAAAGCCTGTCCTTCAACTCTAGTGAAACATAAAGAGAGAGAACATCTCAGCACTGTGGTTAGGTGGGAGAGTTGCCAGTGAGATTTGGTCATCTCTGTGTGTATATTGCCCAGTTACTTGAATTAGGTGACTGTGTTTCAGCAGACACTGGGAAGGAGGGCTTCTGCCTTTCTGAAAACTACATTGTAATATGTAGCTGCCAGACCTTTTGAGAGGTTCCTTGGATGTAGAACTGAGGAGACATTAGTAAAAGATTTATACGTCAGAGAAGAAGAAGCGATGGAAGGTTTTCTACTCTAAGCACTCTAATAAAAGAGAGGTAAATCCCCAGAGCCAGGAAGAACCTGGTATAAAGCTTAGCTGAGAATATGTCCTTCAAGCCAAATGATCAGCCGCACAGGCCTCAGGGACCTGCCACACAGATCATTTCCACACTGCAGCCTCTTAGGATGGGAAATGCTTGTGCTAGGGGCCAAAATTTACCACTTATAATCTAGAGGAGTTTGAAAGAAAAAAAAGGTGATAATATTTCTTCCCAAGCAAAATCTTTGTTTTATAAAAAAAGAAAGCATCACATGCAAGTTATCTTGATTATGGAAAACTAATACACAGGCTGGAGTGATGGTCCTGGCAGAAATTCAGTTCCCAATACCCACATGGCAGCTCAAAATTGTCTTTAGCTTCTGTAACTATGTGTGAAGAAGACCAGGAAAGTCTGTTGACATCTGAAGGTTCCTATAAGCACATGATTCACACAGACTCACATATATTCACATGAAATAAATAAATAAATCACAAAGGAAAAGATTTGTAGATGCTGAAATGCTTCATTTCTACAGCTCTAAATGCTACTGGGTGAGAGTTCCTCATCAGTTCTTTTGTCATTGATGGAAAGGAATAAGGCAGGACACAGGGTTGTAGTAAAGGTTGATTTAGAAAAGAAACAATAGTATAGTCCAGGGAGAGATTATGACTGGAGTGGCTAATGCAAAGGGGTGTGGCAGTACATGCATTTCTCCTTTGTGGACTTGAAAGAAGTTTTTACAAATATATGTGTTGATGATGGCAAATGATTGTAGACCATATCACATTTTTAGGGTTTTGTCCCATACTAATTTTGAAATATTCACAAATGGAGGGGCGTTAAAACCACAATGAAGATGATAGGATTGTGAAACTAAGGTCCTGTCAATGCTCGTCCATCACCAGTGCATCAGTGTGGTGACCAGGTAAGGGTCCTACTCCCAACTCCAGGAGCTTAGCTTCTCCTGGAGCAGGATTTGCCTATGTGCTCTACAAGGGTTTTACAACACAAGCTCAAGGTCAGTACACTGCTGCAGTCTTCTGGGCTCACTCATCTAACTCTTCACTATCCAGTCTCATAAGCATTTCTCAGATACTTGCTCAATTCCTTGATGCTGGATATTTACTTTCCTTTTTTTAATTTAAGAAATTTTTATTCATTTCACATACTAACCACAGATCCCCTCTCATGGCTCTTCCTGTTCCCCCCAGCCTTCCCCCACCCCACCCCAGATCCACCCCACATCCCCTCCTCCAAAAGGGTAAGGCTTCCCATGGGGAGTCAGAAAAGCCTGGTACATTCAGTTGAGGCTGGATCAAGCAGCCCCCTGCCCCCGGCATCAAGGCATCCCATCATAGTTAATGGGCTCCAGAAAGCCTGTTCATGCACCAGGGATAGATCTTGATCCCACTGCCAAGGGATCCTCAAACAGACCAAACTACACAACTATATCCCGTATGCAGAGGGCCTAGTCCGGACCTATACAGGTTCCACTCTACTGAAGATTTAAAGCTGTTTTTGCCTTTAACTAAAATAAATGAAAAGCACCTTGCCAATATGTTTGCACCTAGTGCTAGGGCCACATGCTCATGCAAGTTTATCCTCAATTGCTATAATAATTAGCCTAGCTATCGGTTAGAGATGACTTACAGTCAAAGGAGGCAGACTATGAGGCAAATGAACAAAACTAGCATATGCTGCCCTATCAAGTAATAGTAGCTCATAGTGTGACTGTTTAGAGAATGGTGTAATTTTTTCTAGATTTTTCTCAAAAAAAAAATAACCATTCTGTTGTTTATAACCTTTTTTTGTGGAAAAAATCACTTTGAGATAAGTAAAGTTTGAGGGGGGGGGGAAGAAAAAAACAAACAAAAACCCTCTTATTTTTTTACAAGAGAGAGGTTTCTTGTAAGCAATTTGGACTCCTTGGACCATACACATATATAAAAACATCATAATTTTCCCAAAAAAAAGCTTAAGTTACTATTGAAACTATTACCAAAGCAAACACTTCGAAAAAGATGGAGTAGAGTGGGTATTTTCACAGAGGTTCATGTATGTTATTGCAAAAGCCATGAATAGGTGCTGGTTTAATCTGTCAATATCTTGCTTATAAAAATGATAGAGATGATATATTCACATACATGGTTCACCCTGTGGTGAAGCCCACTACTATTTTAGAGATCATTAAATGTTTCTCTTTTTCAGGGCCTCCCAGGTATTCCCATATTTGGAAAAAGTGTGCTTTAAAGCAACAGTTAAAACTAGAACATACTAAAATATATTTTAAGTGAATATAGAAACACATGAAAGCCAGGAAACAGAGAAGCTGAGAAGGAACAATTATCTCTCCCTGGAAATACTTCAAGGAAAGAAAACTGGGAAGAAGAAATTATAAGTGTGAGATTTAATGAATATTGCGTCTAACTATGTGGCTCAGAATATGGGATACTGGGACTCCTCTATATGTAATGTTCAGAAATTGCACAAAGAAAAAAATACATGTTTAAGAGAGAGGAAAAATTATATTGTCTAGATCACACCCTCATTTCTAACATCCTTTGGCTATATTTTCCAGATTCAAAAGACTTTTGGGGCTCACAGTGAGAGTTTGAAAATTCTTAAGCTGAACCTGAATAGGAACTGACAGGGAAAAGAAGGGACCTAAAGGAATAACCTCAGAAAAACAAGGAAGATGTAGAAGACAGGGACTCAAAACACACAGGGCAGTAGCATACGGCGTCTAGATAAAGGATGTAAAAAAATCACATCAACTGCCAATGATACACCTTCTAACTACAGGTTGATCTCACATGAAAGTAACTCATATAATCCTGCACAATAACTGCCAAATTCAGTTTCAAACCCACAATAAACCTCAGACCATGTGACTGTCAGAAAGCTTGCACTCATAACCTGTGTGTATACTTTCACTCTGAGTCTCAAAATGTCCTACTCTGTCCCTCTCTGATTTCTCTCCTTGAGAGTGGTAAGAGAATCAGAGACAGTCCCTACCTCCACTCTTTCAGACATGGTGTGACTTCATCACCCAGTGATTACCCCATTTATGTCTGCATTATTCCTAATAATGAACAAGAGACAAGAGTCAGGGCCACTAACAAGCCTTGATTTCTTACTGTTAATTTCTCAGTTGTGTCCAGGAAAAGATAATCTCGAGCCCCCCACAACACCACCCATCATTTCAGAGGTAGGCTTTGATTCTATTTGTGGGATTTTGGTTTAGTCCTAAAGCATCTTTAGTTCTTAAGCATCTCCTTCATGCTAAGGTCTTTGAAGAGAGTATATCGATGGAAGGACATAGACACAGACTAGAGTCATTACGAACAGGGAACCTCAATGGAGAAAACACCCTCACCATCTGGCCTCTGTGCAATCCGGTGGTACATTTTTTTGACTGACAATAGATGTAGGAGAGCCCAGCTTTCCCTTCTCCTTCCTTTCTCCCCCCTAACTCCCTCTCTCTTTCTACACTCTCTGCATCTATCTGTACCCATCCTTATCACCACTGTGGGTGGTACCACTCCTGGGTTGGGGGTTCTGGGTGATAATGAAGTCGGGCTCAGAAGGTTATGAGGAGCAAGCCAGGCAGCAGCCTTGCTCTGTGGCCCCCAATCCTATTCCTGCCGCCAGGCTTCGGCCCCGACTTACCTTGGTGATATACTGTAAGCTGTAAGAGGAAGTGAACCCTGTCCTCCCCAGGTTGCTCCTGACTGTGGTTTGATCACAACGGAAACCCTAACAGAGATACCCTTCTCCTCTTGCCATTCTCTTCTCCTTCCTGGGCCTCTCTTTCCTCTGACACGGCCTCCTGTCATACTTTGTCTCCCTCCTTTCTCCTGTCTTCTCTTTCCATCTCTTCTTTCTTTTCTCCCTCTTTCCACTGTTTTTCTCTACGGCATTTCTTCAGCCATCTCCTTCTTTTCGTTCAGACTCACCATTGCCACCTTCCTTTCTCTTCCCTCCCTCTTTATTGTCTCCCTCTCGACTCTTCACTGTCCTCCTCCTTTCCTCCCTTCTCCTTCCTCCTCTGCCCTCCATTTTCAATTCCCTTTCTCTAGCCACTCTCTCCCTCCTACTACCCAACCCATTTCCTATAAATTACTTCATTTCTCTTCATAGTGCTCTTTCCCCCCCTCTTCTCTCCCATCCTCCCTTCCTCCTTCCCTCATCCCATCTCCTTCTTTCCTTCTTCCCTCTGTCTCATTTCTATCCCTTCTCCTCTGTCACCAATCTTTCTTCTCTTACCTCTCCTCAGTCCTTCCTCCCACCCCATTTCTGTCCCTTCCTTCCCTGTCTTTTCGAACCTGTTCATTGACTTTCTCCTCTTCCTCTCCTCTGCCCCTTTCCTCCCTTGATTCTCCCACTCCTCCCTCCTCTCCTGATTTATTTCCCCAACTCTCTATTCCTTATTTTCTCTCTACTTTACTTTTGCCCTTCTCTCCCCTTTTCCTTGTGTCTCTCCTTCCTAGTCTGACTTTCCTTCCCCTCCCTCTCCTCTTTAGCCAGCTTCCCTGTCTCCAGTTCTTTCCCTTTACAGTTTCCACTCTCCGACCTCTGCCTTCCCTCTCTTCTTCTCTTTCTTTCCTCCTGGTTTTCTTTAACACTGGCCTCTCTGTCCATCCCAACGCTCCTGCCCTCGTCCTTCACTGCTTTCCCATCTCCTCCCTCATTATCCTGCCTCATCCTTCCCTTCTTTCCTGTCCTCTGTGTGTGTGTCGTCACTTTCTCTTCTTCATCTCCACCTTCCCTCCTCCTATACCTTCTCCTTTCTTCACTTCCCCTTCTGTCTCCTTTCTGACTTCACCTCTCTCTTATTCTTTCTTTTACCTATTCCTTTCTTCCCATTCCACTTCCCCTCTGTCTCCTGTCCCCTCCCCCTCTTTTATCCCTCTATCTCTTTATCTGTTTCAGTCCCTGTGTCCTCTTTCATCTCACCCCTCCCCTGTGCCCCCACCCTCAACTCCCTTCCCTGGTCTCTATTATCCCTTCCTACTGTTTCCCATGCCAATAGTTTCTCACCCTTCTTTCACCTTTCGCTTTCTCTAGTCTCCCCACTACAGTTTCTCTGTCTCTGATATCTCCCTTTCGATTTGCCCTCCCTTCTGCTACCCCCACCCTCTCCTCCACCCCCCATGGAGCCCATTACCTCCCCCCCTTCTGCTCCTCTAGCTTTCTGACTGTGAGAAGACCCTAAGCAGTCAGGGTAGCACTCTGCATCCTTTCCTCCTCTAAAGCTCCCCGTATTTACAGCCGTCTCATTTATTGTTCTGGCCTTGGAGTTCTTGCGTTCAGTTTCTGAGTTGCACTGCTCTATTTACTGCTTCTCCCTTCAGTCTCTGAGAGAGAGTCTTGTCAAACAGTCAAAGTCAGTAGGAGCTGCCCTCACATTGTGTGGATGTCATGCTGAATATATACCTCCAAATATCTCCTGCTTGATAGGTGAAGAGATTACAATGATTAATGGGTGCTGTAGTTAAGGAGCTTATTACTTTTTTTTCATTTGACCTCTGTTGCTCGAATTCTCTTTTGTCCATAGAAATAACAACGTTAAACCTTTGGACAATTTCCATTCATTAAATTCAGCATTTTCTACTTCTACATTTTATATTAGACACACAATAGTAAGTTTAAAACTTGCACTACATATTATGGCTAGACCCAAAATTTATTTGATCTACACAAAATTTAAGGACTGCCATTTAAGCACTTCTATCAAAAAGAGAAGAAATAAAAAATACAGTATAGAGTAAACGGTGTCTAAAGTATTGTGGGAGAGTTGTATGAGAGACAATACACAGGAATTTACATGTAAATTGTAAGGAAAGCATAAGTGAAATGGAGAAATATTGGATGTTAAGAAAGAGTTTCCAGAGTAAATTCAAAGTTAGAAATATTATATTAAAATGTCTGAAGGAAATTAAGAATAAAGCTAGTGTTTTGATATAAATAGTAACTCATTAATTGAATGTGGGATCGGTTGGAATTTTGACTGAAAAAAATAATCAAAGGCCTAGGTAAAACCTCCTCATGATAAAGTCTGTGGTTTTCATCCAACAAGCTACATGGAAATACTTAGAAGCTTTTTAATGAAAAAAGTATCCAAATGGAAGTTGTATGTGATTTTTGGAGGTATATTAGTTGGTAGAGTAATTTACTAGCATGCTGGAGGGCCTAGGTTCAATCCCAGCACTCTGTGAACCCGGTGCAGCAGCAAATGTCTGCAATTCCAGCACTAGGGAGATGGAAGCAAAGGATCAGAACTTCAAGGTCAGTCTTGATCACACAGAGACTCTAAGGCCAGTCTGGGCTAACAGAAACTCTGTCTCAGTGATGTCTGTACTAAGATAAGGAGATAAATAATACCCCCACTCTTAGAGAGTACAGTCCCCTGAGGAAAGTGGAACCAGTAAAATTGTAGATTAGAAGACGGTGCAATAAAAAGCTGCCTGAGAGGTGATTCAGAGAGGACATATAGAGGAACATTGTTCTCAAACAGTGTACAAGAAAGAAAGAAGACTGCTGTAAGTAAAAAAGTTACAGACAATAAAAGCCATATTTAGGCTCTTAGCTGATAGAATCTGCAGTTTATAATGTGTTGTTCTGAGAGTATTTTCAGAAAGATTTTTTTTGTAGGAATATTGCATTTGACAGATGACTTATACAGAATTCTTTCAAATGACTGCCAACTTATTAATATGAAGTAGACACATGAAGGCACAGAATATATTTTAAGATGTGTGTGAGAGTTTGATCTGGATACTACAAGTAATAGAGAAATCAAGGTTATTGCCTGAATACAATTATGTTTCCTTGAGGTAGACATTCAAATTCATTACTCAGTAGACTATGAAATAATAGACATTTGTATAGCAATAGGATACTCACATCTTCATTGGTGCCTACACTTACAGCAGTTCTGGATGTTGATCTCCAGTGAAGTTCAATGTTAAGCACAGAAAAATAGATGTGAAAATCATTGTGTACACTGTTGTAATTTGATAGGCAATGCTTATACTCTGTGTAAGGCAGCTAGTCTTACTCAGGAAGATATATTTCTGTGGGTTCATTATTGACTCAAAGGGTGCATTCACTTTGTTTATAATAGGTAATTTGCAGCTGAAAAGGCTTGACTTAGTAAGTGGCTTTCTGAAGAAAGAGTACCCACATGGTGAAGAGACATTCAAACAGCAAACTTGGAACTGAAAGCTCATCATACAGGATTATATTTTGCTGTGGGGAATAGAAAATATTCTGAGGAACAGCACACAAACATGCAATTAGACAAATGTGTGGTTTTATAGTTGACTTCAAATACTATACAAAATACTCTCAATAGGAATTCTTAACTGAGTGGGCATCAAAAGATGATGTTCTACTAAACATTTCTAAAAATTTTACTAGAAAATAAGTTCAGAGCTGTGTTTTAAATTCAAGGTTAGATAACATTTTTTTATTCAAAAGAGAAACTATGATAGATGTCATTAATGTTCACTGTCAAATTTGGTGTATAAAAGAGGAGTATTGGTGCAATGTAATTGGGGTATTTATTTCTATATTCATTTTTTTATTGGCTAAAGGATAGCTACTTCATTTTTAACACACTACTTAATTTTGAATTCTAAAAATAAATATTTTAAGTACTATGTTTAAAAATTCTCAGCATGATAAAAGCCAAAAATTTAGACTGTGGAGAGTTATCCAAAGTAGTTAGTTATTGAGTTGCTAGAGTGCCATATACCATTAATAGTTTATAAATTCATGTTTCCTCCAATATCCATGCTTAGTTTCAGTGCCTTCTCATGACATTTCATGTTTCTATTCTATTTCTTGTATTGAAAGATACTAAGAGTATTAATATGATGTAGCTAGAGTTTTCCTGCCTGACCCACAGTCAGGACAAATCTCTCTCACCCACCAGTCCCACAGCCGCTCAGACCCAACCAAGTAAACACAGAGACTTATACTGCTTACAAACTGTATGGCCGTGGCAGGCTTCTTGCTAACTGTTTTTATAGCTTAAATTAATCCATTTCTATAAATCTATACCTTGCCACATGGCTTGTGGCTTACCGGCATCTTCACATGTTGTTTGTCATGGTGGCGGCTGGCAGTGTCTCCTTAGCCTTCCACTTCCCAGAATTCTCTCCTCCTTGTCCCGCCTATACTTCTTCCTGCTTGACCACTGGCCAATCAGTGTTTTATTCATTGACCAATAAGCAACATGTTTGACATACAGACCATCCCACAGCAATATGACATTGTCTATGGCATGGTCCAAATCTTGTTATATATTGGATTTCATTGACTAACAAATCACTTGTACAAGAACGGAAGAAGAATTCAAAGTTATTAGGAAGAAAATGTAAACATCAAATACATTCCTTTATTTCCTGTGTCTCCTAAGAACAAGTTATAGTACTCTAGCCCCTAGTGATTACTGTAAGCAAAGCCCAGTTTAAAGTCAGTCAATGTCTCATCTCTGTGTCAGGGAAAGCAATAACATGATTAATAGCTGGAATGAAATTTCAAATAGGTTTTATGTCAGATAAAGGAAAAATTATGTCTTTAACCTCTCTTATTAGATTTAGTAGTTCATCTTCACAACTTATCTCACATCTACTATTTTCTTTGTACTTGAATTTTAAATCATATTTTGTACTAATTACTGGTGGATATATCTATAAATTCATGGCACATAGTCAACAGTTTTTTGGTGTGCATGAATCTTGCCATATCCCACATACTTTGATAAGATAAATCCAGTCAATTCTACCTTGAGGTTACTGAAGGAGTCCAAACTAGGAGCCTAAATCAGGGTTGAGGCTTATTTGATGAGTTCCCACCTATATTCTCCACTCTTTCCTCTTTCGGCTGTGCCAGTAAGTACATACTCACTCTGCTAATGTTTCCATACTTTGGCTATATGCTTCAAGAAACCTGGGGGTGTGGAAAAGTCTCTGACATACTGATTTTATTTCCTTCACAAGTGTACTCAGTGGTGGGCCATATGGTTATTCTATTTTTCATTTTTTTAAGAAGGCTACCAAATGTTTTCCATCATGATTATGCTAGCTGACATTTATGTTAAGATTATGCAGATCTCAACGAAGCTTTTTCATTTTAAATTCGAGTACACACACACACACACACACACACACACACACACATGCACACACACAATTTTCTTAGCATCCTTCTTAGACATTCAACAAATAGAGGATAGAGAGCTATTTTTCATGACATACTCAGAACAATGTTAAGCCTCAATTTTAATAATTATACAAATAGCCTTATGCCAAACTTCTAAGCAAAAATATCTTTATCACTTTTTGAGAAGGTTCAAACCATTTCAGATTAGTCTAATTGCATTTCCATGTGGGAGCCTGAAACATTTTCAGATGCACAGATTGTTCATTGCTATAGCATTCTACATTAAATAATCTATTTATGGGACATTGGCAATGTTTGGTTGCTTTTTAAAGACAGTCACTCCATAGCCCAAACTGGCCTGAAACTCCTGACAGTCCTCCTGTCTTTACCTCCTGGTGCTGGGATTACACCACAGTCACTGGGCAGCTTTCCCTTGTGTAAGGGAAAAATAACAGTGAACTGTTCTATTTTACTTTATTATTTCATTCAATAGTTTTACAACATGAACAAAATTAAGAGGATTATATGAGACCTAACAAATATGTCACATGTGTGCAAAGAACTCCAGTACCATGATACTTATCTGGCACTTTTGCTTCACAGGGAACCAATACTGAGTAGTCATAATCTCCCTACTCTCCAATTCAAGCCCTTCAGAAACAATGATAGACTGAGACATTGAATATTTTCCTTTTCAATACATTTGATATTTGTGAGATCTTGCAACATATGTTCATTGGCATGTGCTTGTTTTAATTAGTGTAACATTTTCAAAATTCATCCATGTTCAAATGCCTGTGATTATTTCTGTGGTTGCATAATATTTCACAGTCATCAGCAGACTGGAAGTTGTGCTGTTGAAGTTAATGCATTCATAGATAAAGCCACACACCTGTACACACTTTAATTTTTCCTCTTCCTGGTTACTGAGACAGCATTGACTTCAACTTTCTATATTTGATATTCTAAATAAGATGAGTAAGTATTATTTGAAATATTTTAAGTAAAGTCTGAATATTAATTTTCCTCTAATAACAAGGAGCAAGATCCACTCATGACACTAAGCATATTGGTGGCTTCCCTGCCTTTGTCTTCTAAGTCACAGAGTTAATGACTCTCTCATTCTGCGATGAGTATGAGGGTAATGACAATAGGGGATGGGAAATGTGACAAAGGAGTCTTCCTTTCAAAAAAAAAAGGATTATTATTGATGTCTTCTATTTCAAAAAAATCACAAAAGTATCTTCCTATTAAGAATCATATATTCTGACACTATAGAGATGTTTTGAGGTTAAACGCACTGGCTGCTCTTCCAGAGTGTCTAGGTTAGATTCCTAGAGTTCATGTGGTGACTTACTAACATCTATTACTCCAGTTGCATGGGATCAGTTACCTTCTGGCCTCCCGGGGCACAGAACACACCTGATGTGCATGCACAGAACACACCTGATGCACACACACACACACACACACACACACACACACACACACACACAGGCAAAAAACCCATACATGTTTTTAAAAATCACGCATTCCAGTAAACAAAGTAAAGAAACAAGCTTTGCATTTTCTTTTTTTATTAAGAAATTTTTTATTCATTTTACATACCAATCACAGATCCCCCTCTTCCCTCCTCCCATCCCTCCAGCCTCACCCCCAACTCACTGCCCATTCCCTCCTACAAGAAAGTAAGGCCTTCCATGGGGAGTCAGCAGAGCCTAGTATATTCAGTAGAGGCAGGTCCAAGCCCTTCCCCCTGCCTCAAGGCTGTGCAAGGTGTCCCACAATATGTAGACAGCTCCAAAAAGCCATCGCACGCACCAGGCATGGATCCTGATTCTACTGCCAGGGGGCCCCTTAAACAGATCAAGCTACACAACTGTTTCACTTATGCAGAGGACCTAGTCCCGTCCTTTGGAGGCTCCCCAGGTGTTGGTCTAAATGTCATGGGTTCCCACTAGTTTGGTTTGATTGTCTCTGTAAGTTTCTCCATCATGATCTTGATGCCGCTTGTTCAAAGCTTTGTATTTTCATATTGAAACTTGTCTTCTATGTTGCCCAGGAAAGTTCTGTTGTTGATGAGTTTAAATATGTTCTAGATTGATTCTCAGAGTAAAGACACATTTATGCTTCCTCTACTTTGTAATCCATTCTTATAAGACACCCTCAAATGTTATAAATTTATTATAAATTATTTTGTTTCTTAATAACTGGTATTTTAATAAATTGTAAATGACAGGAATATTATGTAGTTTAAACAAAAGATGTATCATGGATCTTAAAAGGTCCTATTAAATAAAAAAAACACAGAGCCAGATAGTGGGGTAAATGCTGAAAGATCAGAGAAGCAGAACAAGCCACAGCTAACCTGACCTTGCCGACTTCTCAGGTGATCTTGTTTCCTCAAACTGGAAGCCTCTGAGTCCTCACCCAAATGGATCTCAGCTGAATTGCTGCTCAAAAGCCTAAAAGCTTAAAAAGCCTCTAGTTCCTGGTTTTCACACCGTATATACCTTTCTGCTTCCTGGGATTAAGAGCGTGTGTCACCATGCCTGACTGTTTCCAATGTGGACTTGAACTCACAGAGATCCAGATGGATCTCTGCCTCCAGAATGCTAAGATTAAAGGCGTGTGCTACCACTGCCTAACCTCTATGTTTAATATAGTGGCTGCTCTGTTCTCTGACCCACAGACAAGTTTATTGGGGTGCACAATATATCAACCACAGAAAGAATGTAATAATGTAATAATGTAATAATTATTTGTGAAATAGAAAATATAATGGAATTTTCTCTGAATAAATACATTGTAAGTCTCATTTCTTATTGCATTTAAGAATATAAAAGATCATTTTATAGTAAAAAATATTTAATTATACTGCTAAGTAGCAGTGTTTCTTTACAGGCAGTCAAATTAACAAATTGAGAGAAGCTTATTAGTTCCTAATGACTTTATCAGTAGTTTATGAGAGTAAGAAAGGAAAATTTGCATACAGTAAAGACACTGAATGTCAGCAGGGGAAGATTCCTTATCACCCAATGGGTAGCTATTTCTTTAAATAAAATTAACACAGTAAAAGTGCAGGTTAAAAAGAATATACAGACTGTGACTGGGAGTCCATGAAAGCTGACTAAGGTATTAAAGTGTACATACATCCAGGGACCTTCCTCGGGAGCTTCATTTAAGTAGGTCTCAACAGTCATTTCTGTAAAGATAGAAAGAAATGTGTGCCAGACAGTGGGTAGAATGATTCTCGACTTGTACCACTGGATGGAAATCTAGAGGGGCTCCTCTGCTCCAGCAATGAGTATGCAAAGTAAATCAGTGCAAAGTATTCCCTTTTCCTCTTTTCTCTCTTCTTTCTCTCCTCCCTCTGACTTTCCCATCTCCCTCCTTGCTGTGGAAGAATCCTTTTCTACACTATGAATGTGTATTACTTTCATTGATTAATAAAAAGCTGACAGGCTGGTAGCTGGGCAAGAAGTTAGGTGGCAAAGCCAAACTGAGAATGATGGGAAGAAGGATGGAGGAGTCAGCAGAGTCATTAGCTAAACACAGAGGAAGCAAGATAAGAATGTCCTACTGAGAAAAGGTACCAAGCCACTAGCTAAATAAAGATAAGAATTATGGGTTAATTTAAGTGTAAGAGCTGGCTAATTTATAATTAATATGTCTCTGTGTGGTAACTTGAGAAGTGGTTGCCGAGTATTTGGGAGATGCTAGAGGGGCAGAAACTTCTGATTACACCTCTTCTCTAATGTCTCTCTTCGACTCTTCTTTCCTGTATTTCCACTTTTTCTCACCTCTCATCCCTTCCCCCTCTGCCCTTTCTTCAACCTCCTCTTTCCATTCTTTGTCCCATTTCTCTCCCTCATCACCTCGCCCTTTCTGCCTTCTCTTGCCCACTCTTCCCTTTGCTATAGACTCACTATTTCCTTTCTGGCCTTTCACCCCTCTCCTGTCTTACTACTTCCCTCCTTTGCACATTTCCCACCCTCTCTGCTCCTTTCTCCCCTGTCCTCTCCCTTCTCCCTTCACCACCTTTACCACACTCTGTCCTCTTCCTTCTAAATGTCCTCCTTTCTTTCTTCTCACTCCTCTCTAATACTACTACCCTTCTCCTGACCTCTGCTTCCCTTGCTTCTAATTCCCTCACTTCCTGCTTTTTTCCCCTCCCTCTCCAACCTTATCTCTCATGTCTCTCCTCTCCACCTCTCCTTTTCAATCCTCCCTCTATCTCTTCTCATCCCATCTCTCCACTTCTTTCACTGTATTGTAGATGAACAGTCTTATTAAAAAAGAAACAGAGCCAATTGCAGAGTTAAAAGCCCAAGAGGTCAGAGCAGTAGCTAAGAGCTAAAAACCCTTTCTTACCCTTTGCTGCTGCTGCTGTCCTTCCCCTCAGAAAGAGACCTACTTCCTGTGTGTCTGTCTTTTTATTGACTTTCTGTTCTGCCTTCTCATTGGTTGTAAACCCAACCACATGACCTCCTCGTCACTGCCTGTCTATACAGACCTCCAGGTCTTCTATGGTTGGTATTGAGATTAAAGGCGTGTGTTTCCATGCTGGCTGTATCCTTGAACACACAGAGATCTAATTAGCTCTGCCTCCCAAATGCTGGGATTAAAGGCGTGCACCACCACCGCCCAGCTTCCGCTATGGCTTGCTATTAGCTCTGACCCCCAGGCAACTTTATTTATTAAAATACAAATAAAATCACATTTCAGTACAAATAAAATATCACCATATTTCCCCTTTTTTTGTCTGAGTTTATCAAATGTTAGTAGACTGGATGTTGTTATATATTAATGATGTTTTTCGTCTGAGCCTGTCAAATGTTAATGGACTAGACATCGTTAATGTAATTCTTGACTGTATATATTGTGTATACTTATTGGATAGTTTTTCTTGTGTTAGTTATAAGCTTTTTTAAATTATAGACAAAAAAGGGGAAATGTGGTGGTATTGTGTTCCCCAAAATATTGTGCACCCTAATAAACTTATCTGGGGTCAAAGAACAGAACAGCCACTAGAAACAAAGTCTAGAGAATGGTGGCACTCAAGCCTTTAATCCTAGCATTCCAGAGGCAGAAATCCCTCTGGATCTCTGTGAGTTCAAGGCCACATTGGAAACAGTCAGGCAAGGTGACACACGCCTTTAATCCCAAGAAGTAAGCCTTTAATCCCAGGGAGTGATGGCAGAAAGCAGAAAGATATATAAGGCAAGAAGATCAGAAACTATCAGCATTTGGCTGGTTAACCTTTTAGGCTTTTGAGCAGCAGTTCAGCTGAGACCCATTTGGATGAGGACACAGAGGCTTCCAGTCTGAGGAAACAGGGTCAGCTGAGGCAAGGTGAGGTGGCTGCGGCTTGTTCTGCTTCTCTGATCTTCCAGCATTCACCCCAATACCTGCCCCAGGTTTGTTTTATTAATAAGACCTTCTAAGATTCCTGCTACAGAGTATCATTCTTTTTCCTCTTCTTCCTTCCTCTCTGTCCTCTTTCATCTCCCCTTTTTCTTTCTTTCTCAAATCCCCATTTTTCCCACTCCTTTCCGCCTCACTTGCCCTGTGTGACCTCCACTCACTTACTTTTCTCCCCTCAAGTATCATTTAGCTCTTTTCTCTCCGGTTGTCCTCCCCCATTCCGTCTTCTCTGATGACTCCCTCCGTGACCCTGCATTGTTCTCCCTTGTCCCTATCTCTCTGTTCCTGCCTGCTCTCCTTCCCTTCTTTCTCTCCATTTCTTTCTCTCAGCTGTTCATGTTTTTCCATTTCTCCTCTCTCTATCCTTTTTCTTCTCTCCAACCCTCTCTAATTTCTCCCCTTTCCTCATTTCTGTGTACTTTCTTCCCGAGACTCCATTGTCTCTCTACTCCCTTTCTCCCTCCTCTCTCCCATTTACTAGTCTGTTTAATTATTTGCACTCCCTTGCTTCTCTCACCGCGTTCTCTCTACCTCTGTCATCTTTTCCTACTCTTCCCTCAACTTTATCCTCCCTCTTTTTATGTCTCCCATTCTCTGTTCCCTCTCCTCCCCCCTCATTCTTCCTCTCTATCATTTTCTCCTCCATCACCCTTTTCATTGTGATTCCTTCCGCTCTTGTCCCTTCTCCTCCTTTCCTCCCCCACTTCCTAGTCTTCTCTTACTTCCTCCTTTCCCTCTTTCTCTTCTCTGCTGTCCCCAGCATCTCACCTTTCTAGTCTTTCTCCCTTCTGCTTGTTCCTTCAATATGCTTTTTACTCCCGTTAAGTCTCCCCCAACTCTTCCCACCCAGTTCTCTCTTCCTCTTGTCTCTCATATCTCTCCCTTCATTTTTACCCTCTGGGCTTTTTTACTTTACCCCTTCCTCTTTTGCCCCACCCTTTGCCTCTCCCTTCTCTCCCCTGTCTATCTTCCCTCTGTTCCCTCTCCCTTCCCTCCTCTGTCTATCTTCCCTCTGTTCCCTCTCCCTTCCCTCCCCTGTCTATCTTCCCTCTGTTCCCTCTCCCTTCCCTCCCCTGTCTATCTTCCCTCTGTTCCCTCTCCCTGTCCTGTCTTCCTTCTTCCCTATTCTTCCTCTCTCCTCTCTCTAACAGATTTGCCCACTTGTGCATCTCTGCCTTGTTGTTCTTTACTTCCCCACATTCTTCACGTCACCGTTTCTCCTCTCTTTACCCTCCCCTACCCTCTCCCTTCAGTTTTTCATCTCCCTTGCTTTCCTCGCCCCCATTCTTACCCCTTCCCTCCTCTATCTTGTCCTCCCATACCCTGTCCCGCTGCCATTTCTATTTCTTCTCTTCGCCTCTAAACACCTTCCTCCTCTCCCCTCTTTATTTCTCTTCACCTTTTTCTCCACATTCCCCTCATCCTTCTTAAAACTCTCCCTCTTCCCACTGTATTTCTACCCCTTCCACTCTCTCACCTCCTCTCTGCCCTCTTGTTGCTAACCTTTTTCCACTTTCCTCTCCTATTCATCACCTCTGCTCTTTCTCCCTCCTCTTCCTCCTAGCCCCACCATTCTCCCTCTGCCCAACAGTCTCACCGCTTTCTGCCTCTCTTCCTCTCCTCTCACCTGTCCACTTTCACTTTCCTTCCTCCTGGCACCTTCCTCACCTGCCATCCCTTCCTCCTCTCTTCCCTGTCTGCCCCCTTTCTGTCCTCACCTCTTTTGCAGCCCTCCTCCTCCTCACCACTGTGTCCTCCCCTCTCTTCCCTCCATTCCTTTCTCTCTCTCTAGTGCCTCTCTTCAGTTTGCCTCCTCTCTCCATTTCCCCTTCTTTCTTTTCCCTGCCCTTGTGTCTCCTTTCCCCTTGTCTTACCTCTCATCTCAATACCCTTCTCCTCACCAAATTCCAAGTCCAACCCTCCCTTCCTTTCTTTCATCTCCCTTCTTCTCTCACTCGCTTTTCATTCCCCTCTCAACTCACTCCCATCACTCCTCCCTTGTCTCCCTTTTCCTCCTCCTCCTCCCTCACTACTGCCCTTTTCCCTGCTCCCCAGTGCTGTGGGATGGTCTGTCTGTCAAATGCTCTGATTGGTCAATAAATAAAACACTGATTGGCCAGTGGCCAGGCAGGAA
>CABHPH010139675.1:0-21474 GCA_902168325.1 Peromyscus nudipes
GTGTGTGTGTGAGTGTGTGTGTGTGAGTGTGTGTGTGTGAGTGTGTGTGTGTGCTCATATGCAACAGTGTGCATGTGGAGGTCAGATGGTAACTTGCAGTTGGTTCTCTCCTTCCAGTGTAGACCCCTAGATTAAACTCAGGTTATCCAGGATGATGGTAAGCACTCTGAACCCCTGGGCTGTCTCGTTGCCCCAAGTCACTCTACCCTTCTGAGCCTTCCTTTGTTTGTGTCACAGAGTCATGCCAATCTTCCCTGTAAGGCACACAGTTGGCGATGTCTGAAGAGTAATCTCCAATGTCAATTTCCAATGAGGGCTCCTCTCCTACAGTGAGACCTATTTTCTGTGAACGTGAAAAGGAGTACTTAAAAATCTTTAAAAGCAGCCATACCTGGTGGTGCACACCTTCAATCCAGCACTATTGGTGAACAGTGAATATTCAGAGGAGCTGTCTGGCCACGGCCAGTAAGCACGGGAGTCAAAACCGACGCCAGGTCTTTGGTCTTGAAGCTGGAGCTTGCCCCTTAGCAGGCAGTTCCCTCTTCAATGACAGCAATTTCTTAAGAGCATCTGGAGCCAAGAATCACCCAGAGTGGGACTTATTTGAGGGACAGAATGTGCACCTGTTATGATTTGAATGTGAAATGCCCCCTCACATGTTTGAACATGTGGTCCTCAGCTGATGATACTATTTGGGAAGATTGAGGAACCATTAGGAGGAAGTGGGTCACTTGGGGGTCGGCCTTGAGGTTTTGTAGCCCAGCTTCACTTCCTGTTCCCTCTCTGCTTCCTGACCGTTGATTTGATGTCCCCAGCCTCCTTACACTCCTGCTGCCCTGCTTTCCTGCTCCATGATGGTCTGTATCCCCTAAAACTGTGAGACAAAATAAACATTTTTCCTTTACATTGCTGCTTCTCAGGCATTTGGTCATGATGATGAGAAAAGTAAAGAATATAGCACCCTTTCCTAGAAATGCCATGGAGAAAATACCAAGTGTAGGACTAGCAAGTATGTCTAAGGAAGAGCTCAAGGATGGCCTGTCTTCAGCCAGCAGTGAAGGAGCAACGCCTTGTGACTAGTCACAGCAGGTTAGAGCCTGAGAAAATTACTCCACCTTCCCTTTGCTGGTGTTCCCAATAACCTTGAGACTAAAGCCAACAGCAGCAGCTCCATGGGGCTGTGGGGTCAGGTGGAGAATGTTCGTGAGGAGCTCAGTACAGGGCACACAGTGCATGAAAAGTCCTTAATAGACATCCTTCACACTCATCCTGAAAGGAACATAAGGGTCCTCGCCAACCAATGGGAGCAGGTACCAGCTTATGTAACCCAGGCAGACACAGCATGAAGAAATACTTGCCAATGTAGTCAAGCAGTCACATGACAGATTTGCATATGCTTGTTCTTTCCCTTCTTGTCAATGCCACATGACCTCACAGCATCCCTCATGTTGATGCCACATGACCTCACATTGTCCCTGCATGTCAATGCCACGTGACCTCACAGCATCCCTCATTGTCAATGCCACGTGACCTCACAGCCACCACAGCCATTTGGTTGTACTAGGAAGACAATGCCCAGAGAGCCTCATTAAAACTTTCCCAACAACAGCTCTACCACCCACCACAACCATTTTCCTCTCCTTTCCTGTGAAGTTCCCCACCTTGCCTCGGAGTGGAAACCTTCAAATAAACTACATGAAAGTCTAATTAATAGCCATGCTGCCTCAGTTTCCTGCTTTGTTGCGCACCTCAGTGAAATCTCACTGTGCTGAGAATTCACCAGATGAGAGTTCCCCAGCCCTACCTCACTTGTGTTTGTTTATTCTGCCTTTTTCTTTCCTCAGAGGTAGCCAGCTGAAGCTTTCTAGAACACAGAATTTGTTTGAAATCTATCTTGCTCCCTCTAGTATGTGACCTCCCAGCCTCCTTTCAATGTGGTCTTTGAATGTGGCGCCACCTATGAAACCAAAGGATAAATGTTTATTTGCAAAGGAAATTGCGATCAGTTGGCCTAGAGGTCCTAATCCTAGAAAAACTAAGAGAGGGTGATATAGGGACCATGTACCAAAATAGTGACTGCATTAAGAGATTTCTCCTCTTCTCCAGGCTGGTTAACTGACATAAGCTTTCTGTGTTGTGACATATTGCTGCTCTTTTAAAGTAAGTCTAACAAAGCCCCTGCACAGAGGATTGTCTTGACTTCAACACACCTAAAAAAGCCTCAATTCCCATGTATGCAGTCCCTCTCCAGGGTACTTGTGAAAATACCCATAGCCTGTCTGACTTCTGTTGGCTTTAGCTTTTGATATGAGACCTGCCCTCTAGCAGCTTTGTGTAAAGCAAACACTCTCTCTGGATGAATTTTTTGTATTAAAAATATGTGTTAGCAGTTAGTATCAGTTCTAATGAGGCATTTCTTTAAGGGTCTCATTGATAATGTCAAAGCCAGAAACAGTGAGCCCTGAGCGGAGAGCCTGGCCGCTGCATTTTGTTAACCCCAGTTAGCATGTTAGGCAGGTTTCCAGGCTTGATTGACAGAGCCCTTTCAGCACAAACCCTGGAAAATACTTAGGAGAAGAGAAGCCCATGGAGGCACTCCACTTCTAACACTTTAATACAGACATGCATCTGGTCAGCACATGCTGGGCTCACATCATGTCCACAGTGAGTAGCACTGTGGTCCCAGTGTCATTTGCCACAATCAGCGATGGTACATCCTGACAATATTTAAGACAAGTCAGACCAAGAACAATGTTCTCAAGATTGACGTCTGAGAGGAAAACTCTTGAATTTTTTTTCCCCAGCAATTCTCATTCCCACAATTCTTTCAATGTGAGGAAGACGAAGAAGAGGAGGAAGAGGCAGAGAAGGAAGCACAGCTCTGAGGGGCAAGAGGTGGATGGAATGTGTTAAAAGCAGGTTCCACGGCAAGTTTGTTACCTTTCTTTCCCTCAGCACTCTGCCTCGTTCTCACAAATCTTCTAAATACAAGTGAGGTGGTCTTTTCCCTCAGCTGTTCAATTAATGTCCCAAATTAGGAAATGCATTCCTTAGCCTTCTACATCCTCCTCCTCCTAAAGATGTATCTATTTCTACTTTATGTACATGACTGTTTTACCTCACATGTATGTCTGTGTACCACTTGTGTGTCAGGTGCCAGCGGAGGCCAAAACAGGGCGGTCAGATCTGCTGGAACTGGAGTTACAGATGGTCGTGAGCTGCCATGTGTGTTCTAAGAACTCAGAACCAGGTCCTCTGGAAGAGTAGCCAGTGCGCTTAACTGCCGAGCCGTCTCTCAAGTCCCACTCTTCATCATTCTTATTTCATGCAAAACGGCATTAGTTCTGATGAGCAACAAATCCCTGATACGTAAACATCAGCCACAAAACTGCTGCTGCATTCAGAAAGTTACACCAATCCATGGCATACCAGCTGACCCCCGGGCCGACCAAGAGAAGTCCTCTCCCTGTCTTCTAGATGTGTTAGACAGACGGTGGCTGCTGTCTCTTGACTTTATGACCACAAACTACAGTGGGTGTTACAGTGCAAATACCTTTCCAAGAAATCAGACATAAAATCTTATTTTTCTGTTTTTAACACTTCATTGAATCAGTAGCATATAGAAGTAAAAAAATGCTGCAAGTACAGCATACAAATGGCAATTAAAACTAATTATATTATTTAGGTATACGGACTGCAAATAAAAATGCTTTCAGGGCAATGGTGGCACACACCTTTAATCCCAGCACTCAAGAGGCAGAGGCAGGAGGATCTCAGAGTTCAAGGCCAATCTGATCTACAGAACAAGACAGTCAAGTCTACACAGAGAAACCCTGTCTTGAAGGGAAAAAAAAAAGTAAAAAAAAAAATGCTTTCAGATAATAGACACTACAATGAAAACTGCTTTTTGTCATTCAGCAATATGTTGTGAATATTTTTCCACGTCAATGAATGCAGATCTACAGATCTACGGCACATGGTAAAGCTTTGGGTTACTTTCATGTCACCCTTGTCTTAATTAATCATCTTCTGATGAACATTTAGGTTCCTCTGCCCCCCTTATTCCTCTTTTTAAAATAATATTATAATAGCATCATATATATCAATGAACCTTGAACGTTGTGACAAAAGATCGCCAGAGTATTTTTCAAGTATTTAAAGGATGCAAGTGTCACATCTAGAGGCCCTGTTTGAATCAGGAAGGCCGAAGACCAGACCCCTGCATCCTGGCCTCGCTGACGACACTGGAGGCCCGGGAAACTCACTACTTTGGGAAATACATATCTTACAGACTTCTCTACAGATTCCTTTTGGACAAGGGCTGGCTATGCACTCCAGCACTCTGCCTTGCTTACAGCTTTTTGCTTGTTTAAAAATAAAAGATTGGGTCCTGCAGGAAGGTAAGTGTTCTAAGGACAGACATATGCTTCCAAGGTTCATAGATAAATAAGGAAAGTCTGCTCAAGAGCCTTCAGAACCAGCCCTTTAGGTGTCCATTGAGACATAAATCCTCCCCAAGAAGTCCTTTGACCCTTAGAGTAGAGAAGGGGCCAAGAGAACACACAAGGGGAGAACACAGGAACTATACATGTAGCTTGGAAAAGCTGGATCCTCAGAGGGGAGGAGAGGTGCCCGTGGCTGCCATTTGCACAGAAGATTGCCACCGACATGGGGCACCAGATGAGGAAGCTTTATTTACAAGATCTTCTTCAGTAACATGTTCATTTGATGAGAATAATGTTTCCACTTCAACTTTCCAGGGCTTTAAGAAGTGAGAGTGAGGTTGGGTGTGGAGCTCAGTCAGTAGGGTGTTTGCGTACCATACAGGAAGCGCTAGGTTCGAGCCTCAGCTACTGCATAAACCAAGCATGTCATACACATGTGTAATCCTAGCAACTGGGAGATGGGGGCGGGAGATCAGAAGTTTAAGATCATCCCCACATACCCAGTGAGTTCAAGACCAACCTAGGATACATGAGATTGTCTCAGAAAAGAAAAAAGTGACGATAAAAGAATATTTCTCCCTATCCAAGATCTGGCCATGCATGCTTACATTAGTGCACATGTTTACATTAGTGCACATGTTTACATTAGTGCACATGCTTACATCAGTGCACATGCTTACATCAGTGCACATGCTTACATCAGTGCACATGCTTACATTAGTGCACATGTTTACATTAGTGCACACGCTTACATTAGTGCACATGCTTACATTAGTGCACACGCTTACATCAGTGCACATGCTTACATTAGTGCACATGCTTACATTAGTGCACATACTTACATTAGTGTACATGCTAACCCAACAAAGTCCACACAGACTTCCCTGCTTACAGTCTCCAAATTTCAAAACTAAGAGCGTCACTACAGAAAGAACAAGTAGGACTCTTCCAAAGAAAACATTGTTTCTTTCTTTTGGTAAACATCATTGAAGTGTGATGTGCATGCACAGAAAACTGTCCAAATTGTAAATTTACAAACTCAAGTCAATTCCCACTAAGTGAGCACGCTCACACAACCAGCGTCTGCATCGAGCAGCAGACCCCAAGGGTCACCTGGTGCCCGTGCACAGTCACTCCTCTGCCCCATGTAATCACCATTCTGATTTCCAACAGTTTGCACGCACACCATCAAAGCTGTAAATTACGAGTTCCTAAATTTTGCCGACTGCTAGCTTAACTCTTCATGTCCTGTACAGACATGCCCCCACATGGAAGCGGAGCTGTTCCCACAGAAGAGCTTTAAGAGCATAGACTTCAAATAAACCGTGTCCATTTGTGCCCTTCAGTTAGACAGCAATGTCGAGCCCACAGGTGTCCACAGTAGGGAGAAGGATCCAACCACAATTCCTTGCACCTACCTGACAGGCGGCTCCAGAGGCTCCCTGATGCGGCGCAGCGAAGATGAGCATATTACCACTGTAAGGAGCTGTTTGTCTCTACATACCAGCCACTCTGTCTTCGTGACGTATCCTTACATATCCTCTCCAGGGCTCCGTCACTTCCATGTCCAGGAAGTGGGTGTAAATCACTCATTAACTGTTGTGAAAATTAAGTGAGATCACAAATGCAAAGTCCTTGGCATGTAATAGGTGTGCTATACCCATTTATTCTTTTTCCTTCAGACTAAATCTTGATTATCTTTTAGATTCAGATTTAGGGTGTGTGCCTGGACAACACACCCTAAATATATTTTCAATGGCAACTATTTAAGCCACTAACTAGTGACTCTACAGTAATTTGGAAACTGGTTTGTGGTGTGAAAATTTTGTATCTGTTAGCAGTGTTTTTCAGAGTCCAGAAAAGCCACCATCATTCTTTGTAGGCTAGAATGCTTCACGTTCTTCGTATGTCTACCATGCTGGCTCGGCTCTTCATTTATTAGTGACTCTCTTCATGAAGCCATTGTCACCTCAGCTTCCTGCAATAGTCCAAAAATGCTTGAAATTATCATTTCCAATATGAACTCGAAGACTCCAAACACCCGTGCTTCCCCAGACATTATCGGTTTATTAACAGCCATTGTGCCCATCCATTTGGCCTTTTCAGTTAGACAGGGACACGATTTCAAAACAATCATGTCGTTTCTGTATTTTCACCAGGATCCGTATTAAAAGCTCTGACAGATTGCTAATGAGCCGATGTTGGAATGACAGGGTACTCTGTTATCGTGTGTCCGTTCACAGTTTCCTCTCCAACCCATCTGTCCTCGAGACACACCCGCCATGGAGCAAGCAGCCTGGGACACTTTCCCCATTTACACCTTTGCCTGCAGAGGCTGCTGGGAAAGCCTGTCCCTAATTAAAGCTCTTAACAAGCATATTGCCGGTGCTGTTATTAAACTGCTCTCTTTTGTTAGGGAAGGTGCTGGTTGTCAGCAGTTTGTAGATTTAGATATTTAATGCGTGTTTCTGTAGCCCAGCAAAATATTTGTGTTTTCAGAATAATTCAATTAGAACATTGTGCATGCAGCTACCTCTGCACCGTAAATACACACGGCACACATGCTATCAAACCCTGTAGAGTCATTTGGACTCGAGACAAAGAAACATGGATGACTCTTAACGACAGACACAAGTTAAAGCGTAAGTTATACAGCTTGGAACTGTAAACACAAAATGACCAGACTGAGATCATGGCTCATATTATTTTGAGCAAGGCAAAGTCTCTACCTCTGGAAATATGTGTGTCCTTAGGGCACATTGAAAAGGAGTCCAATTTCCCTGGCAGAGGGGCTCAGCCAAGAGGGCAGCTGTTCCCTCGCTCTAAAGGCTCAACCGTTAGAACCAGTGTGGGTAAGGTTGGCGGGACGGGGGACCTGGGATCTGCAGCTGTCACATACCCTTCCTCATCCAGCTATCAAATTTGAAGGCCACCCCTCTCTGCAGTACACAGTAGAGATCAGAAAGAAGGAGAGATGGCTTGCCTGAGCACTTATTGGCCTGGAAGAAGCCTGCTCAGTGCCTGAGTCTTGGAAATGGGCTTATGTTCAGATGCCCCACAGTGAACATAGTTTGGTGGGAGAGCTCTGGTAATGAGCCACATAAGGTTTGCCAGACCAAAGTGACCCCTCAGCAGTACTGAGAGTCTCAAGCCTTCATCATCCAGTCAGGAACAACAGCTCCCAGAGTTCATCACCTTGGCAATCAGAAGGTGACTCTGAATGCTGCTTTCAAGTTTCTGCCAATGGCCAGTGACACAGGGATTCATGATGCATATTTATTTCCATGTGGAAGCCTGGAGGCCACTTACCGCACTTTCAGTATAGGTTGATGTCTTCATTTAATTAAATATTGGCAAATCTGAGGAACACTGCGCTAATCATGAGGCAAGGTCCTTGTTCTGAACGGACCTGCACATTCAACAGCCAGCATGGTTAACAAAACCATGGACTCCAGCTGATGCCATGGGAAGCCAGGGCTAATTGCCATGTGGCTGTCAGAGTTGCAGAGGAGTTCAGAGACCAGAGACAGAGAGAGAGAAAGAAAGAGAGAGAGAGAGAGAGAGAGAGAGAGAGAGAGGGAGGGAGGGAGGGAGGGAGGGAGGGAGGGAGGGAGGGAGGGAGGGAGGAAGAAAGAAAGAAAGAAAGAAAGAAAGAAAGAAAGAAAGAAAGAAAGAAAGAAAGAAAGAAAGAAAGAAAGAAAGAAAGAAAGAAAGAAAGAAAGAAAGATGGTTCAGCTGGTAAAGGTACTTGTCACCGAGGCTTACGACCTGAGTTCAGTCCTTGGAACCTACATGATGGAAGCAGAAAACTGACTCCCGAAAGCTGTCCTCTGAACTCCACATGAGTGTTGTAATGTGTGCACATAAAAAATCATTTCACTTTATTTTAGTTTTTGGTTCTTTGAGACAGGGTTTCTCTGTGTACCCCTGGATGTTCTAGGACTTGCTCTGCATACTAGACTGGCCTCAAAACTCAGGGATCCACCTATCCCTGCCTCCAGAGTGCTGGGATTAAAGGTGTGCACCACCACACCAGGCAGAAAGAAAAATTTTAATTGTTAAAATGTGTAGGATGTGGTTGAACAAAGAAGAAAGGGCATTGAAGCTGGGAAAACACAAGAAGAGATGAGGAATTTTTGTAGGGCCCATAGCAGGCTGTTCTGGAAGAAAGGCTTCAGGGTGCTCACTTGCTTTTGTTGTTAGCAATTTAGTTTAATTTTCTCATTTTATTTTCTTACTTTTTAAAGATTTATTTATTTATTATGTATACAGTGTTCTGCCTGCATGTTAGAAGAGGGCATCAAATCTCCTTATAGATGGTTGCAAGCCACCATGTGGTTGCTGGGAATTAAACTCAGGACCTCTGAAAGAACAGTCAGTGCTCTTAAACTCTGAGCCATCTCTCCAGCTCTCTAATTTTCTCATTTTAAAATTGACTTATTTTTAAGGTCATCCTAAGGTCATAGAAAAATTAAGAAGAAAGCACAGAGAATTCATTCTCCAGTGCTCCTTGTAGTACGACCATCTCCCAAGAGTGTAGCACATGTATTACAACTGAACCTGTAATGGTACATCGTTAACCACCTGAAGTGCATCAGCCTTCACTCTTAGAATCAGACAGAGTTTTCACAGATGCATAATGACATGGACCCACCATTATGATGTCAAGTAGAAGAGTTTCAGAGCCCTAAAGCCCCTCCTGCTCTGCAGTTGATCCTACCTGTGACAACCCCTAATCCTTCCACCACACCCATAGCTCTGCCTTTTCCAGAGTGTCATATGTTGACATCATACAGTGTAGACTTTTCATAGTTGCTGCTTTCATTGAATTCCATGCATTAAGTTTTCCCCATGTCTTTTCATGGTTTGATAGCTCATTTCTTTTTCAACACTGAATAATACTTTATTGTCTGGGTGCACAGCCATGCATTTAACCATTCATCTACTCAGATATGACTTCCAAGTTTTAGCAATTATGAACTGCTATCACTGTAAACAGCCATATGCAAAATTGTGTGTGAACGTAATTTTTTAACTCTTGTTGGAAAATGGAGTGAGCACAATTGCTGGATTATACAACAACAGTATGTTTAGTTTTGCAAACACGTCACCAGGCCATCTGCTAGGTAGCTTCACCATATTGCTTCATCATCTGCAACAAGTGACAGATGCTGTTGCTCCATGTGCTTGAGAGCATTTGGTGCTGCTGGTGTTTCAGATCTAGCCATTCTAATGGATAGTTACTGCTAGAATTTCTAAAAGGTCTTTTAATAAAAAACCCAGAGCTAGATATTGAGGTAAATGCTGAAAGATCAGAAAGACAAAGGAACAAGCCACAACTACCTCCTCTTACCTCTAGGACTCCTCAGCCTGAAAAAGCTTTAGTTCCTGTCTCCTCACACCTTAAATACCTTTCTCTGCCCAGCTATTTCACTTCCTTTCTAGTGCTGGGATTAAAGGTGTGAGCCAGCACTGCATGGCTCTGTTTCTCTCCTAGACTGAATCAATCTCATGTAGTCTAGGGTGGCTTTGAACTCACAGAGATCCAGATGGATCTCTGCCTCCCAAGTTCCAGAATTAAAGGTGTGTGCCACCACTGCCTGGCCTCTATATTTAATCTAGTGGCTTGTTCTGTCGTCTGATCTTCAGGCAAATTTTATTAGGGTACACAATATATCACCACATTTCCCCTTTTTTGTCTAAAATAATAAAAGAAGGTTATAACTAATATAAGAAAAACTATATACAATAAGTACAATAAGTATATATAACATATACAGTCAAGAATTAAACTAACAATGTCCAGTCCATTAACATTTGACAAATTCAGAGAAAATACTCTATTATTTAACCTATTTTGGTGAGTTCAAAATGTTGTACCTAATTCACTTTCTATCCTAACTTGTATTACCAACTGAAAACACCTTTTGATGTCATTCAAACTTATACACTTTACACTTCTTTAGTGAGTTTCTTTTCTGAATTTGTTAACAATGAAAACTATAACTACCTAGTCTTCAACTCCCTCAGAGACCCAAGAAGGAAATAATATTTACTGAGTAAGCAGGAAGTACAAACAAGCAACTTCCAAAAAATGTGAGAAATGACAGAAACAGCTGGCTGCCTGAACAGTCATCCAAGGTTCCTTTATAACGCTGGGACATCCATCTTCAGCCTAAAGGCCTAGCATAGCTGACAGACTTATCTGTGAAGCAGGGTATTCTGAAGGGCCTTCCTATCTTATCTTGGCAAGGTTTGGCAGTACTTTGTTTTGTGTCCTGATTGTCCATTTTGGACAGTATACTGTCAGCAGTCAAGGCAAGGTCACTTTCTTGCTCATTGGCTAACTTTTGCCACAAAGAAAGAAAACTCCATATGGAGTTTCTTCAATGCCCATCATCTTCTCTGAAGTAGATTGGTGCTGCCAGGAGCAGACATGTCTCATAGTCATAAAAAAAATCTATGTTATTAAAACATCTTAAATGCCATATTCTGTAGATCTCTGCAGTGTTTGAAGATGACCTGTCTATCTAAAATATATCTGTTTGACCTTGAAAACATACCTAACCTGACAAGTCCCATTGTAATAGATGACTAACAACTAAGCTGCATTTCTTTATATCCTAAATAGTTGGTAATAATAACTTTCAAGGACTAGAAAATTACATTACATTGTTAAGTGAGTTGTATAAGTGAAATACCTTGAATTAGAAATGCATATATAGTATGCTCTTATGAAATTAATCTCAAATTTGTATCAATATACAAAATCTGTATACAATATATAAAAACCCAGTCCAAAGTAAAATATTTAAAGCTAGTAGTTGCTTTTTAAAAGTAGATTTAATAATCTACCTTCTTGTCTTATCATATCTATATCCTCCCCTTTTTCTTTTCAGAGTAGATTCAATAATCTACCCTTTTTATCTTATCATTTCTATATAATACATTTCTATATAATCCCCTTTCTCCTTTTATAAAGAGATTGACTATGACCAACAACAATTTTTAGTCAACCCTTAAACAAAGACAAACATCCATAATCCATTTTTCTGGAAATGTGGGCATATTTCTAGGCTACTTCCTGCTGATTAGGGGCACTGGTAGTTTTATGGGGACACAAAGAAAGAAAATTTAGGATTATGGTCAAGTCCTGACTGGAGTAGTCTGTGAGGCTGTACCGTCTCAGCTAGCCATCTCTATGTTGTCCTGAGCAGTTTGTAGTTCAAAGCCGATCTTTGGGTGGTGTTTGTCAGCTTAATGGTGTTATCATTATCCTGATGGAATTGTTGTTGTGGGGTCCCATCATCTTTTTGGGGACTTCAAAGTCGCTGTCAGGTGTGGTCATGGTTCATTGCAGAAAATCTTTTTCATGAGACATTTTTTCTGATTGATTTGTTCTTTTTCTTCAGATGTCTCATTTGTCCAGTGTTCTTCAGATTCCTTAGCCTTCATTCTCCTAAAAGACAAAAACAAAACCCTTCCCCAACCCTAACTTTGGGAGGGGTTCCCTTTTGGCAAGTTATATCTGATCAAATGAAAGGCATTTGTAAGTTAGTTTAAATTGAATGGTCACGCTGGTTGATGAACTATCACTTTGTCTAATTAAGAGGTCTCTCTTGTTCAAATCAAACCTTTATTAATTTTTTTTTGGTATCCATAGCTTTTCTTTTCCCATGGAAACTAAAGCAAAACCTTGTCCCCAACATAACACATATCCTGGCTTCCAGTCTGAGGTCAGCACATCTTTAAAGTACACATAGTGATTTAATTCTGTATTTCTATAGTAATACAGTATTTTTATAGTAATACAGAAAAATAGTATTTTTCTATTATCCAATGTCCATCTGCAGCTATTGTTCCTTTCTCATTAGCATTCAAAGTTAATAGAGTATTATGTAATCTATTTCTGGGGAGTTTTGTTACCCCTTTCTGTTTATTTAGCATATCCTTTAGAGTTTGATTTGATCTTTTTATGACTTCTTGGTCTGTAGGATTGTGTGGTATACCTGTAATATACTTTATATTATAATAAGCAAAAACTGTTTCATTTTACCAGAGACATATGCTGGAGCATTGTCAGTCTCAGGAATACCCATGATGGCCATAATTTCTAGCAAATGTGTTATTACAGAATCAGCCTTTTCAGAACTCAGAGCAGTTGTCCATTGAAATCCTGAATATGTATCAATGGTATGGTGCACATATTTTAATTTTCCAAATCCTACAAAATGAAACACATCCATCTGCCAGATTTCATTCCCCTGAGTACCTTTTGGGCTACATCCTGCTGGTAGTAGAGTTTGATTATATAAAGAGCAAGTAGGACATGTCCTTATAATTTCCTTGGCTTGTTGCCAGGTTATGGAAAAACCCTTTTTTAAACCTTTACTACTGACATGATTTTTTTAAATGAAATTCTGAGGCCTCCAGCACATTTCCTATCAATGGCTGATCAATCTCATCATTACCAGCAGCCGCATATGGAATCAGACGTGCGTTATATATAAGGGATGATTCCTATTCCTGATTATTTCTTGTAACTGAATAAATAACAAAGTTAATTCTAACTCATCAGGAATAAATTCAGTAAGTTTCAATGTGTAAGACCACTCTTTCTGCATACTGAGAGTCAGTAAATATCTTGAAAATTTCTGTAAAATTCATTAATACCATCAGAATGGCATACAATTTCAATATTTGGACAGAATTATAAGGACTTTGAACCACTTTACTTAAATTTTCTGATTTGTAACCTGCCTTTCCTTTTCTGTTTGCATCACTATGAAGTATAGGGGCTCCAGATATTGGTGTTCCCCATATCATTCAAGGCAGGATCCAGTTAGCTCTCTTTATAAATTGAATTCTCTTGCTTTGGGGATATTTGTTGTTAATCTCTCCATCAAAATTACCGCAAGCTCCTTGCCAAGGTTCACTTTCTGCCCATAATTTGTCAATTTCATCATTAGTAAAAGATACTATAATTTATGTTGGGTCTATTCCTGCTAATTGATGAAGTCTCAATTTTCCTTTTAGAATCAACTCAAAGATCTTTTCCACATAAGTTTTAAATGTTTTACTCTGTTTATGTGGTAAAAAGATCCATTCTAAGATAATATCTTCCCTCTACATTAATATTCCTGTAAAAGAATGCTTGGAGGGTAATATAACCAAAATGCAATCAACCTTTGTATTCAAATGATTGACATGTGCATCCTGTATTTTCTTTTTCTCCAGAGCCAATTCTTTCTCAGCTTCAGCTGAAAATTCTCTTGGACAATTTAAGTCATGGTCACTCTATGATTTTGAACAGATTACTCAGTTCATCATTTTTTTACACCAAAGGTGGGCCATAGATAAGAAATGTCTTCTAGCTGGGTGGTGGTGGTACATACCTTTAATCCCAGCACTCAGGAGGCAGAAACAGGTGGATCTCTGTGAGTTCGAGGCCAGGCTGGTCTATAGAGTGAGATCAGGACAGGCCCCAAAACTACACAGAGAAACCCTGTCTTGAAAAACAAACAAACAAAAAGTGTCTTCCATCAGTCTTTGAAAGTCATTAAGAGTCTGCAATCGATCTCTCCTAATTTATATTTTTTGGGGTCTAATTTTTTGTAGACCTATTTTATATCCTAAATAATTAATGGAATCTCTTCTTTGTGTTTTTTCAGGAGAAATTTGGAATCCCCAACAAGGCAAAATTTTCTTCTTCAAACATTCTTTCTAAAGTATTTACATTTGAATCAGCCAGTAAAATGTCATCTATGTAATGGTAAACTATAGATTGAGGAAATTGTTTACATATTAGTTCCAATGGCTGTCATACAAAATATTGGCACAGGGTTGGGTTATGTAACATTTCCTGTGAGAGAACCTTCCATTGATATATCTTAACAGGCTGAGAATTATTATAAGTAGGCACTATTAAGGCAAATTTTTCTCTGTCTTTTCTTGTAAAGGTATTGAGAAGAAACAGTCTTTTAAATCGATAACTATAAGAGGCCATCCTTTAGGTAACAGAGAAGGCAAAGGAATTCCAGATTGTAGAGAGCCCATTGGCTGAAATACTTTGTTAACAGCTCTTAGATCTGTTACAATTCTCCACTTACCAAATTTCTTTTTAATAACAAACACAGGAGAATTCCAAGAGCTGGTTGGCTCTTCAATATGCTGAGTATTTAATTGCTGTTGTACCAGCTATTCTAAGGTCTGTAATTTCTCTTTTGTTAAAGGCCATTGCTGAACACATACAGCTTGTCTATTAACCAATTTAAAGGCAGAGCTATTGGTGTCTTTGAAAGATCAGCAGCTCTTGTGCCCTGTTCTTGTACAATCTGGATGGTCAGTAACTGTTCTTTATAATATCTTCTAATATTTTTCCCAGAAACATGCGTTAGTTTATGGTTTGTTTCTGAGATTGGAGGAATGTTAATCTGGGTATTTCATTGCTGTAACAAATCATAGCCCCATAAATTCATAGCTACATTAGCCACATATGGCTTTAATTTTCCTCTCTGTCCTTTTGGCCCTATACATTTGACCCATCTCGCACTCTGTTTCACTTGAGATAATGTTCAAATCCCTAAAATCTGAACATTTACCTCCTGAAGAGGTCAATATGGATGCCAAGATTCTGGTGCAATTTATTGTTACATCTGCACCTGTGTCTACAAGACCCTCAATGACTACATCATTTATTTGTATTTTTAATTTTGGTCTTTGTTCATTTATAGAAGTTTGCCAAAAAATTCACCTTATGGTTTATCCTGAATTTTTTGTTCTCTCTTTTATAGCTTTTCTATCACCCTGAGCAGTGTGGTTTCTTACAATAGGCATTAGGTTCTTTAATTGCTCTTGGAATTGGTGGCAAGAATGGACTGAACTCAAAGTGACATGGGGGCTTTCAAGAGGCCCCTCAGGAAGCTTCCCAGTGGCAAAGGCAAAGGATTACCTTGTCTGTCCCTTGTTAATCTACATTATTAATCTAATGTCTGCCTTTGCCACACCTTCTGCATAATCCAGAAGGAAGTGACATTCTGTGGGGGGGTTATTCCTTGAGAAAACATTATTTCTAGGAATGCCCTGTTTACAGTCCCTTTTTAGGTGACTTTGTTTACCACAATTGAAATATTTGACATTACTATTTTTCTTCAAACCTCTAGAAATCACCTCTTCTATCCAAGCATCATCATGGTCATTAGATTCAATACTAATTGTATATCTCAGATCCATTTCTCCAAGGGTGCTGATCTTGCCTTTAGTGGCCTATTTACCCCTTTGCCTTGTGCATTAGCATTTTCAAAAGCCAGAGATTTAATTATTATTTGTCTAGCTTCTGAATTTGGTATCATTCTATTTACTGCTGAAGTCAGTCTTCATAAGAAATCAGTGAAGGTTTCTTTTGGGCCCTGTATAACTTTTGTAATGACTCAATTTTCTTTCCTACTTCTTCAATTCTATCATAAGCCTTCAAGGCTGCCATGTGGCATGAAGCCAGGATGTGATCATCATATAAAGATAGTCTTTGTATATCAGCATAATCACTTTCTCTAAGAAGTTGATCTTGGGATATTTCAATACCTCTAGCCCTACTTTGTTGTTCAATGGTCTTAGCCTCATCCTTCCACCAGGTCCTCCATTGTAATTGGGGACTGGCCTCCAAAACTGCTGTAACCAAATCTCTCCAGTCTTGAGGGATAATTCTATTACAAGTTGACCATGAGTTTAACATCTGCTTCACAAAAGATGAGTGGATGCCATATGAGACTATTGCTTCTTTGAATATCCTCCAATCTAACATTTGCACAGGCGTCCAACCAGCTTGAACACCGTTTTGGGGATATCTATCATTTGGCAGTTCCTGTAAGGTTACTGGATAGATTAAGGTTGGCTGTTTGAAAGACTTAGGCTGTTTCTCTGTAACCTTATAATGCAATGGTGAGATTGGCTCTCCTTTAAATTCCTCTGTCTGGGTCTGAATATCTCTATGATCTGTTTTAACAGGTTTTTCTAAAACTTTTATCTTGGCACTGATATTAATCAATTTTTAAAAATAAAACAGAAATGATCAAGCAAATAATATTTATAATTGGCATTACATAAATCCCATCAACATTAATTATCCTCCCATTTAATTGTTCCATTTTCAGGACATCAATTGTATTATCAAACAGAGACTAAATTCCCTCCATTGTAAAAATGTTTCCCATTTTTTAATGTGGGAAAATCTCTCTCTTTTTTTAAAACTAATTCCCCCTTTTAAGAAATCCCAGTTGACGCACCAAGTCTGCTGACAATGACGGTTCAGAGGATGGTGAACTGAGACAGCTACCTGGTGTGGCAGCGGCCCAAGGAGGGGCCCAGCAAAAGCCAGAGGAAAAAAAACTAAAGTGCCAGCTGTCTACTCAGGGGAACATGTGAAAGCAGCTAACCCCTGTGGTTTTGGGAGCCCAAAACCCTATGGAGTTTTCTGCAGAGAGGCTGCAACAAAAACCTAGCTGGAGGGGTAAGGTCTCTGGCTGCGTGTAGCTCTGGCCTGAGCCAGGGACATTGGGTGCCAGATGTTGCTCGAATTTCTAAATGGTCTTTTAATAAAAAACCCAGAGCTAGATATTGAGGTAAATGCTGAAAGATCAGAAAGACAAAGGAACAAGCCACAACCACCTCTTTCCTCTAGGACTCCTCAGGCTGGAAAAGCTTTAGTTCCTGTCTCCTCACACCTTAAATACCTTTCTCTGCCCAGCTATTTCACTTCCTTCCTAGTGCTGGGATTAAAGATGTGTGATTCCCACTACTGGGATGAAAGGTGTGAGCCAGCACTGCATGGCTCTGTTTCTCTCCTAGACTGAATCAATCTCATGTAGTCCAGGGTGGCTTTGAACTCACAAAGATCCAGATGGATCTCTACCTCCCAAGTGCCAGGATTAAAAGTGTGTGCCACCACTGCCTGGCCTCTATGTTTAATCTCATGGCTTGTTCTGTCGTCTGATCTTCAGGCAAATTTTATTAGGGTACACAATATATCACCACAGATAGTGGTGTCTCACTGTTTATAAATTCGTAGTTGCTGCTCACAGAAGTGTAGGTTACATCACAAATAACCACATAGGGAGGGAAGTTTTAACCAAGACAGACATTCTAGGAACTTTATAGTTTCAAAATTTTTGCTTCGCTACTACTGAGCTACATCCCCAGCCATTATTTCCTCAGACAGTCTTGCTATGTAGGTCAGACTGGCTTTGCCCTTACTATGTAGTCCAAGCTGGCCTCACACTCATGATCTTCCTGTCTCAGACTCTAAAGTGATGAGATTACACCTTACTTGGTGAGTTTGTATTTCATATTTAGGTCTGTAAATTAATTTGTGACAAGGGTACAAGGTTCTTTTTTTTTCATGTTAAAACGTTGATTTCCAGTTGTTTGCTAAAAGGCCATGTTTTCTTCATTTGGTTGTCTTTATTTCAGATTAGTTAGAGGTCAGCTGACTGTGTCTATCTCTACAGGGTTTTTCAGGCTCTCTATTCTGTCTCATTGCTCCTTATTTCTTTTCTTTTGATAACACCACACTATAGCTCTAGAGTAGGTGGTGATTCGGGGTATACTCAGTCTTCCAGTTTTGTTCTTCTCCTTCAATCAGTCCTTACACAAGACTGTAGAATCTGTTGACCATCACACAAAATAAAGTGCTAGAATTTTTACCAAAATGGCAATATCAGGAAGAAATGACTTTTAATATTATTCTTTCTTATTCATAGGCATGGGACTCTCTGTCCATTTCTTTAGTTCTTGTTAGCTTCTTTGGAATTTGTCATTTTCCTCAGATAGAACCTATATATGTTTTGTTTTATTTACACCTAAGCATTTCATTTTCAGAGGAACTAATAGGCATTGGGCTTTAAACTTCAAATTCAGCCCTGTTTCTTATGGAAAAGTGATGGGTTTTGTTGCATGAACATCACATCCCCAAAAACTTAATAAGCTCAGGATCATTTCCTCAACCCACGCCCTGTCCACCCTCTTTAGCTGTTGGTTGTGTCCCAGGATCGGGATGCACCACCAAATATGGGGCTTGAATAATTTAACAACAATAAAAGGTTTCTGAACACTCAATGAATTTAACATCAAATGTGTAACGAATCTGGGTGTTTCTGGCTATGGTCATCCATGTTGTTTCACAGGTGTTCACTGCAGCCGTGGCTCTGCACAACACACGTTGCCCAGTACACGCCACCACGCCACACAGTGTCAGCAAGCGTGGCCTGAAACCCCTCAGCTCATACGTGAGACTGTGTGTCAGGCTCCAGCAGCTTTACTGTACATAAAAAGTTTCCTGTTCTTAGAGAAATGTAACAGTTCAATTGCAGAAAACAGTAACTCTGACTCTTCCTCCTGTCATTTCTTAGCCTAGAAGTATCAAATTAGCATGCCATCGCATTGGACTGTTAGCCAGACAAGCGCATCTACCTCATTATTATGTAAATTTGCTTTAGTTTTTAAAAAATTGTCGTTATAATATACAACAAAATTGTTTTGAAATAAACTCATGATTTATTATCAGTAAATGTTTTATTATATCCCTATTTTATGTTGTTTATATATCCAGCATTGTATAAATATTTCCCAGGCACAGAGGTTCAAGAGTCAAGATGCCTTGGTATAGTTTACTAATAACACCATCAAAGACATTCTTAATTTCTTTTCTTTTCTTTTCTTTTTTTCCTTTTTTTTTTTTTGTGTGTGTGTTGTTTCTCACGACAGGGTTTCTCTGTCTGTAGTCCTGGCTGTCCTGGAACTCACTCTGTAGCCCAGGCTGGCCTTGAACTCACAGAGATCCGCCTGCCTCTGCCTCCAAGTGCTGGGATTGAAGGTGTGTGCCACACCTGACAGCATTCTTAATTTCTATCATGATGTGTTTATTCTCTAGAATTTTTTATCCTTCTTAGATGTTTCATCTCTATGCCTATCTGTCCTTCCATGCTGTCTGAGTTCCTAGAATCCATGGTGTATTTAAACTCATCATCTAATAGCTACAGCAGTCCTGCCATACCCTAATCTCCTTGTCGCGTCTCTTCAGACTGCGTGCTGCGTCTTGTCATCTGCGGTTCCTTTTCAGCACGTCTTGTATTCCTCTGCTGGAATCCAGACATGATCTACTGGGTGAGAGGGAGTTAGAGAACCTGGATCCTTCGTGCCGTGGTGGGAAGAAGTCAGAGGAAGGAAGGCATTCTGTCTGTCCTCCCCTGATCAGGTTTCAGCCTTTATATTGACTCTGTGACCCTAGACTACAGACTTCACAAGGAACTCCCAGCTTTTCTCCCACATTACGTGGGGCATGGTACCTAGAAGGGGATAGATGTGATTTATTTCCCATCTGATTTTGTAGTGATTTTGCACTTTCGTTTCCTCCCATGGACACGAAGAGACCAGGTTCCTCTCTCTATACTGTTCGCAGTCAGAGTTCAGGAGGTTAATCATTTAATAGGCAAAATAGATTTTCCTGGAGATGTATTTTGTTAAGAACAAGTATACTTTTAGGATGGCTAGTTTTCCTCCTCATGACAAATGTGTGAAGAGATGTTGCCCCAGACTTTACTCTGGGCTATCGAACTCACTGGAGGGCAGGGTGTCCGCTAGAGTTTTCAGCTCACCAGACTCGTGTAGCATGACTCTTAAAAAGTTCTTCTTAATAAAATCAAACCTGAGCCAGGTATTGGGGTGAACACTGGAAGGTTAGAGAGACAGAACAAGCCACAGCTATCTCACCTCGCTGAATCCTCAGCTGGTCTTGTTTCCTCAGACTGGATGCCCCGAGCCCTCATCCAGAATGGGTCTCAGCTGAACTGCTGCTAGAAGCCTGAAAGCTTAACCAGCCACATGCTTCTCCAGGCCAAAGGCTTCTCCAGGCCAAAGGCCTCTCCAGGGCAAATGCCTCTAGTTTCTGGTCCTCACGCTTTATATACCTTTCTGCTTTCTACCACCACTCCCTGGGATTAAAGGTGTGGCTTTCTGGGATTTAAGGCGTAGGTCACCATGCTTGGGTGTATCCTTGAACACATGAATTTCTGCCTCTGGAATGCTAGGATTAAAGGCGTATGCTACCACTGCCTATCCTCACGTTTAATATTGTGGCTTTCCTGTTCTCTGACCCCAGATAAGTTTATTAGCATACACAATATTTTGGAACACAATACCACCACATTTCCTCTCTTTTTGTCTAAAATTAAAAAAGCTTATAACTAATACAAGAAAAACTATATCCAATAAGTGTATACAATATACACAGTTAAGATTACATTAACGATGTCTAGTCCATTAACATTTGACAGATTCAGATAAAAAACTCCACTATATATATTAACAATGTCCAGTCCAGTAACATTTGACAAATTCAGACAAAAAATTTTTTCATTACTTATCTTATTGAAAACAAGTAGTTCCTTTTTAAAAGTAGATTCCATAATCTCCCTTTTTATCTTATCATATCCATATTCTCTCTTTTTTTTTCATAATACATTCAGTAGTCTACCTTTTGTCATTTTTATATCTTCTCCTTTTTCTTTTCAGTGTAGATTCAGTGATCTACCTATTTATCCTATTTTTCTTTATCTTTTTTCTCAGAGTAGATTCAATGATCTATCTCATATCTTATTCTCTTTTTCTTTTTGCTTTCTAGGGGTGAAGATATCTTTAGGGAATCTTGAAAAGAAAAAATTTGGGGGTTAATTGTCAAGTCCTGTATCATTTGTCTAGTCTCTGCATAATAGGAAATTTCAGGGCTTGTCACAAGTCCTTGTTTGAGTAGTCTGTCAGGCTGGATCATCTCAGCTAGTCATCTCGAAATTGTCCTAAACAATTTGTACTCCAAAGTCGATCTTTCCTGGGTGTTAATCAGCTTAATAGCTTTACCATAGTCCATGTAGAATCATCATTGGGGAATCCTGTCATCTTTTTGAAGATTTCAAAGTAACTGTTAGGCTTGGTCATGGTTCCCTGCAGACTTTTTTTTTTTTTTTTTTTTTTTTTTTTTTTT
>CABHPH010139675.1:21574-49074 GCA_902168325.1 Peromyscus nudipes
TTTTTTTTTTTTTTTTTTTTTTTTTTTTTTTTTTGTGTGCCTCCTCTGTGGTTTGGAGTAATCACAGTCTGATAAATGTCTGTCTCTCGGAACCATGAATGTTCTTCCCTAGAACAGAAAATCTTCACAGCAATTTCTCCCCACCATTTGTCTTGCCAAACTTTTCCAAACTGACCTTTGCTGATGCTTTCTTGTAACACGATGATCCTGGCAATTCTTCTCTGAACAAGCAGCGGTAAACCCTTTGTCCCAGGTAGCAGCATCACCGCAGTCACCAACACAATGAGAAGAAGCCAGCAACTCGGAGCAGCAGCCACTGCCTTCATGGTCCCACCACTGTTTGTGGTTCGGTCCGGGCTGAAGCTTCTCCTGAGCTTCCTAGGCCGGCCTCAAACTCGGAATCCTCCTGCCTCTGCCTTCTTCAGTAAATCCTACCGGCGTGCGCCACCACTACCGGCTTTTTCATGAATTCGTAACACGAACGTTGGGCGCCAGATGTAGCATGAATCTTAGAAGGTCTTATTAATAAAATCAAACTCGAGGCCAGGTATTGGGGTGAACACTGGAAGGTCAGAGAGACAGAACAAGCCACAGCTATCTCACCTCGCTGAATCCTCAGCTGGTCTTGTTTCCTCAGACTGGATGCCCCGAGCCCTCATCCAGAATGGGTCTCAGCTGAACTGCTGCTAGATGTCTATACCGACTTTAGCCGTGTGTCAGTCACATTTTGTCACTGGTGGTACCCATCACTGACTTCTGTGGAAGTTTCTGCTTTGGTAAGCCATGATTCTCCAGATCTGCCTGTTGTTTCTCTAATTTTGAGAGCAATATTTGGCCTGTGAATGCATTGAGGAAAGTTGTTGATTTTTTTTTTCTGAGTTTGTTCAGTTTTTTATTTATTGTTAAAATGGACTGGTTACTTGTAAATTTTTTTTGCTTTCCAGATATGAAACCACAATATCTCTTTTAGGCAGTAAAGAATGGGTTAGTGAAAAATGGGTAGCGTGGGGGTAATTCTGGCATCACTTTGAGGATGCTGTGGTGGTTTGAGTGAGAATGTCTCCTCAGTTCCAAGTTTGAACACTTGGTCCCCAGTTTGGCTAGGTCAAGATGTGTGGGCTTGCTGGAGAAAGTATGTCACTGGGGGCAGACTTCGTGGTTTCAAAAACCATACTCCATTCCCATTTCACTCTCTCTACTTCCTGCTTGCCATTCAAATTGTGAGCCCTTAGCTTCCGTTTGAGCCTCCACGTCTGCTGCTGGCTGCCAGGCTTCCCTGCCAGGACAGACCCTTGTCCTCTGGAACCACAAGCCAAATAAACCCTTCCTTCTGTAAGTTGCCCTGGTCACAGTGTTTTGTCACAGCAACAGAAACGTAACTGGTACAGATGTCTGGGTGGCTGCTAGGCCTGCTTCTTGACATGCTTGTTAAGTTGATTCCTGATAAGGCTGGCATGAACCAGTAGACAGAGCGTGGGAAATCCATTCTCAGTGTGGGTTTTCCAGTGGGTGTCAGATGAAACAACAGCTCAAAAAGGGGAAATCGTCTTGGTCTTTGCCCTAGTGCAGTGGATATCTGTTCTATGACCCTGAAATGCAGCCCTGGAGACTAGCAGGTAACTGCTCTACCTGCCTATGACCTTGAAGTACATGCCCCTGGGGCGTGGCCTCTCGGCTACCCTTAAGACCTGAGATGCACACATGTAGCTCTGATCTCTCTCTCGTGGGCTTGGATGTGGAACTGACTAAGACGACCAGAACTGCGTGAGACTGTGCCCCAGCATTCCAGAACCTGCGACAATTCTGTTCTTTACAGTGAGTTTTTCCCCTTTAAGAAATTCCTTTGCCCTTTAAGCCGACTCCAAGGATTTCTCCCTTTATCCTAGGGCAAGATGCCCTTGATTATGAGAATTCCACATTCCTCCATCCTTGGAGACAGGGCTATCTGCAGCCTCCTAGGTCCCTCAGCCTTTGGCCTTACATTAAGAATTGCACCATTGGCCTCCCTTGTTCTGAGGTTTTTGTATTTGAGCTGAACCATGCCAGGTCCCAGACTCTGCAGCTTATAGATGGTCCAGCATAGAACTTCTTGGCCTCTAATTGTGCGAGTCTCTTCCTATAATAAATCTTGTCAGCTTGGTAAAAACTAGGGTCATCTGGAAAGAAGGAACTCACCAGAGAACATGCCTCCATCAGACTGGCCTGTAGGCAAGTGTGTAGGATTATTTTCTTGATTAATGATTGATGAGAGAGGGTCCAGCTCACTGTGGGTGGTGCTGCCTCTAGGCAGGTGGTCCTGGGCTATACAAAAGAGCAAGCTGAATGACTCACAGGCAGCAAGCCATAAGCAGTGTACCTCCATGGTCTCCGCTTCAGTTCCTGCCTCCAGGTTCCTGCCTTGAGTTCCTGCCCCGCCTTCCCTCCATGATTGACTGAAACCTGTAAGATATAATAAACCACTTCCTCCATAAGTTGCTTATGGTTGTGGTCTTTTATCACAGCAACAACAATAAACAAAAAAGCAAACTAGAACAATCTATAACTACTCTATTGATTACATCTCTCTGGAGAATTCTAACATAAGCAGGTTGATTAACTGGATTGTATGTTGGGTTTTAACAGGAAGATGACCTTGTTAGAAATCATTGTGTAATGGATTTTGGAGCCTAGAAATGTGGGCAGCTCTTGGCTGTTCTCACACGTCTGGACACTGGCTGGGTAGAAGCTGATCATAGGTGACCAAGCATGGAACAAATGAAGCAACTTAGATATGACCAATGGGCCTCCTTCCGTCCTCCAACACCCTGTCTGGACATGTTTTTCTTCATGTCCATGGAGGGAACATAAATACAAACAGAAACATGTAGGCAGCTCTCTGAGGTTCTGTTTGTACAGTTGTGCTATAATCTCATTGTTCAAATCAAAGCACGTGGCTGAGTTCAGAATCAAAGGGTGGGAAACGGATTCCTCCTGATAAAGAAACCAGTTACACGGCCAAGGGCAAGGACACAGGAGGGGTGCACTGGCCAGTGTTATACCAACTAGACAGAGCTACAGTCACTGGACAGGAGGAGCCTCAGCTCAGAAAACGCCTCAGCACATCAGCCTGCAGGCAGGCCTGTAGGGCATTTTCTTAATCCGTGATTGATGGGGGAGGGCCCAGGCTATAGTGGGTGGGGCCACTCCTGGGCAGGTGATTCTGGGTTCTATAAGAAAGTAGGCTGAGCAAGCCAGTAAGCAGCACCCCTCCATGGCCTCTGCATCAGCTCCTACCTCCAAGCTCCTGCCCTGTTTGAGTTCCTGTCTTGACTTCCTTCAATGATGAACAATGATGTGGAAGTGTAAGCCAAATAAGCCCTTTCCTCCCCAAGTTGCTTTTGATAATGGTGTTCACCACAGCAATAGAAACCCTAACAAGACAAAGGAGCAAATAACTGGGGCCAAAAGTGCAATTGGTCTCCCATACTGGCCCCAGATCTTCTAGTATATGACTATTAGCAAGGTACCTAGAAGTTGCCATTGGAAAGTACACACCTCATTGCGTGGTTGTCTGATCAAATACAATGGCCTGTAAAACACTTGGCGCAGTGCCCGGACTGTGTAGGAAAGCTACAGGCACTGTATTGGAGAAAGAGGATGAGTTGAGTAATTTGGCACTGTGGGTGTGGGTTGGAGTGATGTTGGTAAGGAAGTGTAAGGACAGCTCTTCAGTAACAGATGCCCAAGGACAAGGGTAATTAAGACAAAGGTGGCCCCACTGACAGAGAATCTGGGGATCAGCGGCTCCAAAACAGACGACTTGATGTCTATTACTTCTGGATTTCTAGCCTATCCCCTGGGAATGTCATGTAAGGGATGAAGAGACACTGTGTTCGATGGCTTTTCCCAGCCCAGCACAAAAAGCTATTTAATTATCACTCAGGCCAGAGTTTTCATTTGGAAAACTGCTGCTGCTTGCCGTTTCTTCTGTAGGGGCATGATCACTGTAATGAAAACATGGAGAGGACTCCCTACTATCCTAATTTCTAGGAGAGACAATTCATCATCTGGGAATGAATGCTGCGGCACACTTTGCCATAACCACAGAGGAGAAGTAAGTTTCTTAATCACAATAGAACATGGGCTACAAGGCGCCAAGGGTCGGGTGATGGAAGACCACCCCTCATCTGGTGTCTTTAGTTTTTACACAGCTCTGAGTCTAATGGGTGCTCACTTGCACTAAAACAATCACAGGATGCAAACCAGGGAACAGTCTCAGGATCCATTAGCACAAGCAATTGCCAACCACACAAAACAGCAAACTCCCCATGTACAATGATTCAGTGCAGTGAGACCAGGGTGAAAAACGAAGGCGTCTGTTTATGCCTGCTTACGACCTTCCTTGTAGGCAAAGGGGAGGAAAACAGCATTCTATGCCTGCAAAGGCAGCCAGTGCAGGCTCATCAAAAATACGCATTTGCTTTTGTAGTCAAAGAATGTGAGTTTGCTCTACCTCACCTCCTGACCTGGACTCCTCTGATATCCATGTAATTTAAATGAGGAAGTTGTTCTAGGGAGTCATCACATTTCAAAGAAGTGACCCTTTTTGAATATTGAAAGAATCCCCAGTGTTTGAGTTCACTCCTGCGTGAGGTGGTGTCACAGAGTTCTTGGGATGCCATCCAGAGAAAGACGACCTTGGAAAGTCGCCAAAGGAGTTGTTTACCTTGTCTTTTTGCTTGTTGTGCAAATGGGTCTCAGCTTTGGTGAGAAAACAAGCACATTTCAAGCTCTGTGGAAGTCAAAATTCCCCACTGCTGTCAAACTCTGACAAAGGAGTTTACTGTTCATTCTTAGAGAGGCTTGACTTGCATTATGGACTTTGTAGCTAAGACTCCTTCCAAACTGACCCCAAGCTGGTGTGCTTAGCTTTAAGGGGAAGCTGGGTCAAGGCATTTTGTTCTGTTATTTCTCCTGAATGACTAGTTCCTCTGAGTTCCCCCATTTATTTATTTGCACACACCCAACCCCCCCTCCCCCCCCCCCCCCCCCCCCCCCCCCCACAACACACACACACAAACACACACACCTGCTCTCCACCTTGCTGGCCACAGATCATATTTTCAGGTAGTATTCAAGCATGGACTTCCAACCTGTCTGGAGACTCAGACACCTTTACCCCATCCTGGAGCCACAACTTTCTTAGCATGCCCATTGTCCCACACTAGGTCAGGTCTGTTGAGAAAAGCCCTGTCAAGTGGCAGACAATCAAAGAAGACTCACTCTTCGTGTTAGGTTTAGCCTCGGGAAACTGGCTTCTATCTTGTGGGCAGAGAGCTCTGGGTATTTTCTCTGCTATTCCGCTGAAAACAGCCTCTTTCCCTTTTATGGTGAAACTGGATCTAAAGAGAGAAGTATAGGGTGCCTAGTAAAAGATTAGATTCCTAAACCCCTCAGGTGACTGACTGATCATGTGAGACCAAAATGAGCCATCTTAGAAATAAGACCAAAATGCTTTCACCCCAAAAACTAAGGCCTAAGATTTCTCCTTCTAGGAATAGGCTAATAGTTACTGAAACCAGTGAGTCCAGATTCCAGAAACCAGGAAGTGTAAAAGTACAGAGTCACAAGGTAGTCACGAGGTAATGCCCGCCAGACTATGGAATGTCCTCTCCCTGGTTTCCAGGGTAACTAACTACAGAAATGTCCCCACCTGAGGGCAGCCAGTGAGAAATGGTAGTGGGCAACCACTCCCTTGGAAGTAAGATTAAGCCATGATTTCTAGATAGCCCCTAGAAGCGAGCCAATCAGAATTGTACCCATACTAGCACTCCTGAATGATGTAACCTTGTGACTTTTCCCTTTAAAAACTGAGCTTGCAGATGGGTGGACACTTCCTCCAGCCTCCACTGAGTTGGATGTATTGGACGAAGTCCCTGCCTAGGCTTGTATTGGATATCCAGAATTAAACCTTGCTTTTGCATTCCGGCATGCTCGTCTTTGGTGGTCTCTCTGGGGGTCACGATCTGGGCACAACAATCACACCTGTGGATCGCACTTGTGGAAGCTTAAGATCGGGAGACCCACACACCAAACCCACCAGTTAGAGGGACATCATTCTTTCTGGCCTTCCTTCTAGCCAGGACTCAAGCAGTGCCAAGGTCCGGGAAAGCAAGGCAAACTATACTAGTATTCTGACAGTGGTGGTCCTCAGTGGGTTAGCACGAAACCCACAACTCTGTCTCTTTAGTCACTCCTAAAGCTCCATTTAAAAGAAAATTCTCAATGACTAGAAGCATCAAAAACTTTGTGAAAGACATTGCTCTCAGTAATAATGAATTTGTATACCATTTCTAATACGCCAAGGTAAGTTCACATAAAAATAGCACAACCTTTTATTCAAGATTTTCTGAGGAGCTGGGGAGAGTTTAGTCAGTGAAGTGATTGCCTTGTAAGCGTGAAGACCTGGCCTTGGTCCCAAGACTGACATAAAAAGTCATTCTCGTAGTGCGTTCTTGTAATCCCAGTAACGGAGGCGTGGAGACAGGAGGATCCATGTGGCTTGCTGGTCCATCTGCCTTGGCCTAGTCCAAGTCCCAGTGAGAGAGCTTGTCTCAAGAAAGAGGACGGTGCGTGGCTCCTGTGGAGTGGCACCTGAGTGAGCTTCTGGTACCTGCACTCACTCATATATACAGGAGTCATCACACGGACACACAGACTCATCAAGACGTAAGTCCTGTAGTAACTTTGAGACGCAAATATGATTATTTTTCTCATATCTAGCCCAGAGAGGGTAAAGAGTGGATCCCTGTCATGTGGCTACTTGTTTCTCTGTCCTTGCCTATGACCCCAGCTCCCCACTAGATTGCTAAATTTTGACAATCACTATATGAGAGGGCTGGGGTGAGTAAGAGCTATGTTATAGACAGGAAATCAAGGTTACTCATAGACTTGAGCACAGATCAATGAGCAACTGAATTCCAAACTCATGTCTGCTGGACCACAGTGCCCATGATCACCTTGAGAGCATGGCAGTGTCCCTGAGCTTCCATCATTCCAGATTTATGGTTTTATTATGTATCAAGCACTATGCTGAATATATATTCTTTAAAAACAAAAAGAGAGAGAGAGAGAGAGAGAGAGAGAAGGAATTGGAGCCAGAAAGAAGGCTTAGTGGGGACAAGTGTGGAAAGAAGACAACTCCATCTAGGTCAGAAGAATAATGGTGGCCACTTCAAAGGTGCGGCTGATGATGAGTGAAATTTGAAGGGAGTTAGGATTCCTGCATGCTCATCTGAATGTGTATAGGGGACCCAGTCACTAAGCAGACGTCCAAACTCCAGCATATCAGCGAAAACCCACAGAGATCTGTGTGACTATGATAATCCAAAACACGCTGCTACACAGGAAAAGTTTGCAAGCCGAGTTCTGTCAAGTTCATCAGACATTTGGTACCAGAGTTGATGAAGTCTTTCTCTGGGAATAACCTAGCTGAGATACGGGAATGAGATGACAAATTGTCATCATTTTGCAATTCTTGATAAATTACTAGATTTAACCTGTAAGAGCAGATCATAAAATCACAATAGTAAGCTTGAGAGTGAAGGGGCTCATAAAGCACATGGGCAAACGGGTAGATCTCTACAGCAAATCAGTGGTCAAGCAAATGAAAAGAGTCATGAGAGAAGCCAAGATGAACAGCCCAGTTCAATAGGTAAGGCAGCTTTGAGTGCTCATCCAAACAAACTAAATGGAAGGTATGTAGAGAGACCTTGGGCATAATCCACATCTAGACATCCTGCTCATACCCACCATTTAGATGTTCCTATTTATGGCTATTAATACTCCAATTAAGCATATTTTATGTTTTAAAATAGGAAGTTGAAGGAAAGAATTGGAAGAAACTATGCCTTTGCTTATATTTTTAAAAACCATCATATGCAAACCATTAAATTATAATTATAGAGGCTAGAGAGATGGATAAGCAGTTAAAAGCAAATATGCTCTTGGAGAGGACCTGAATTCAGTTCCTAGCATCCATGTTAGACAGCTCACACCCTCCTATAACTCCAGCTCCAGAGGAATCCAATGCCTCTAGCCTTCATGGGCACCTGCATTCATATACATATACCTCAAAAATAAAATAAATTGTAAAAAATAAATTATAACTGTATATTTGTAATTTTTAGGACAACAAAAGTAATAGTCATTTTCTAAAATGCACACACCTTGAAACCCCACTTAAAACCATTCATATTATATGCTTTAGAAAAACAGGCTACTTTTGTCGTAGCCATTTTTAATCTTTTTACTGAAAAACTCCATGATAAAGTAGGGAACTTAAATTTGGGTTTGTCAGATTTCCTGAAGTGGGACCCCTCGGTAGACCCTCAGGGGCCAAGTCCATTCATGTCCTTTCCACCTGTTAGGCCAGAATAGAGGGCCAGCAGAGCCTGATGTCACTCCCATTCTGGTAAATACATCTTTATAGTGTTTGACTTGAAAACCTTGAAGTCCCAACCATTTGCCCAGCTGCTTGGATATGGGCCCTGCCAGGCCTGGGTCTTCAAGAGGGTCTCCTCAGTTTGGGATGACACCCCTAGCTAACCGAAAGAGCTCATGGGACAAGGGAAGTGCTTCTCAGCAGCATGCTTGGCAGCATGAACACTCGAGGGGGTAACCTTAATGAGCACCAAATATTCATCTCTAATAAGAACATGCTGTCATAATCACCCTCCATGTGATAAATATCCTAGAGATTTTCTCTTTGTTAGGTTAATGCTTTTCCACAAGATAATTTAACTTTAACATTCTCTAAAAAATAATCACACGTTATCAGGCCCCAATATAGTAATATGGTGGGTTTTTTTTTTTTTAATGTTTTGAATCCTGCCTTAAACAAATCCCATCCAAATAAATGCTCCTTTTTTTAGCAGGCACACAAGCTTGTGTTGTTCGCTGTAATCAAGCCCCCAGCTGGCTAACTCTCATATAACAGTATATCTTCTTGATTTCATTTGAGCAAAATTTATCATCCACAAGCAAAGACAGAAAATGTGTGAACGTCTAAAGCTTATGTAAATTAAGAGGCCATGCACGCTGGTCCTAAAAATAGTAGATAATTATAGGCATTTCTTCCCCATACAATAATTATAGGCCTCCTGTCATCTTTTCTAGTCTGTATAAGGTCACAGTAGTATTATACAAAATTTACAGTATATTACAAGTTAAAAACACAATAATTAGCAACTGTGCATCTTCAGCACTGGTGATGAATGTTCACAGTAAAAGTTTAAAAAAAGAGCATTATTTGTTTTATGTGGACAGTACACACTTAAATTTAATCATCAACTCCTGATACCCAATAGGCAATATTCTCTTACTATGATAATGCTATTTGCCAAGTTCACAGTGCACCCTTGGGTGGAATTCGTCCTTAACGAAGCGACAGGAAGCCAAGTCTCTCCCGTCATCTCAACCAGGTGTACCATATTATTCTGAATTAATAATTCTGTTGAACATATTGAATGATAATGAGCAAGTTAAGAGAAAGTCCTAAGAATTGTTCTGACTGTTATGACCAGTGTCTGATTCAGGGGGGGAAAGATCCTCTCACCAAATAATGTGGTCAGCAGTTTGCTTGTACAGAATATTTTTTCCCCTATCGTCTCCCACCCTGATTTTCTTTATACAATTCATTGAGGGGAGACATCACATTTAGTGGAAAGAAAAGGCATAATTAACAGAAAGGAGGATTTCTCTTCGATTTCTTAACTACTCACATTAACAGGGACAAAGAGCCATGGAGAACACAGAGTGCAGGATGAGCTATCATTTCTCTTCTGCTGAAGGAAAAAGTCATAGAATTGTGCACACTCATTTCATCTCTACCAGTTCTGTCGTGGGGACAGGCATGCTACAGGAGATGGTTCTAGAGCCTGGAGCCCCCACTGGGAGCCCTCGCTGAGGCCTGTGTCCCCTGGTTTGTGCGATCGTTCCACGTCGATGGCTAAGAAGGTTCTTTTCCCTACTGGCCATCCTGGAATCTAAGATGACCACTGTGAACAGAGACACTCACCCACAGGCCTCACCTGCTCAAAAGAAATATAACCTTGAAGACCAGCATGCCCAGGGGAACTAGGAATTAATCAGAGCCAATTGTTTAGCTTTCTATTTCAAGGCAACTGACCGAGAGGCCATCTTTGCCATTTGCCTCCGAAATAGACTGCAGGGCTGGAGACACGGCTCAGTTAATAAAGTGCTTGCCACACCAACGTGGGAACCTGAGTTCAGATCCCCAACACACACACATAAAAAGCCAGGTATAGAGTTCTGTGCCTGTAAATCTCAGTGCTGGGGAGGCAGAGACAGCAAGATGACTGGGGCTTGCTGGCCGGCCAGTATAGCTAAATCGGGTAAGTTCCAGGTCTAGTCAGAGACCTTGATACAAAAAACAAAGAAAAAAAAGGAGTAGAGAGCAATTGAGAAAAACATTGGACATTAAGCCCCCCATTTGTGTAGACACACACATACACACACACACACAGACACACACACACACACACACACACATACACACACACACACACAAACAGAATTATGGAAATTGGTTCATGAGATTATAGGGTGGTCTCCCATATGAAAGACAGAAACACCTGAAACCCAGTAGTATAATTCAGTCATTTACTATGAAACCTGAAGTTCAAGTCCATAGGCTTGAGAAACAGGGCAGCCAATGGTATTATAAGCCCTGGTTTGAGTCTAAAACCCCCCAAAACCAAAAGTACAAATTGTGAGAGCAGGAAAAAACAGACATTTCAACTCCAAAAGACTGAACTGGCCCTTCCTCTGCCTTTTTATTTTATTCAGTCCCTCAGTGGACCAGGTGATGCTCACCCATCCTGCTGAGAACAATGTGTGCGGTTCTTGTTTTACACTTGCTCTGCTGATTCATAAGCTTCTCTCATCAGAAAAACTGACTGTGCCATTCAAAGGATCTGGTAGAATCCATAAGCAATATGCTTTAGGAGAAAGCATTTGGTAACCCGTGATGCTTATTCACCATTCTCTGTGAAGTCACCTCAGAGTGTGACTGCTGAGGGGTCGAGGGTGTCTCCCGCAGATGAGAATGTGCCTGCCGCAGATGAGGCTCTGGAATGACCAGCATGATCTGTTAATAAAGTCAAGGCAGAACTTCAGCCCTGGGGAGCTCTTGCCTGATTTGAAAGTCGCCAACATGACCCCCCTTCCATGTATTCTGTTAAATGGTTGACCCATTTTCTCAAGCTGAGTGTTACATTAAGAATTTTTATCTGCATTCTCTTGTTTCCTTCATCTTCACAATCTCATAAAGATCTAACCATTCACATCTTAGGAATGAGAACACTGAGGCTTCAGTTCTTCTTCACTTCAGCACTCAATCTCGCTTTTCCTAGCATTTTCTAACGTACGATTAGCTATTTGAAAAGCACAAACATGTTTATTTACTAACCTAAGGCATGACCCAAGTCAACCAACACTTTAAACAGCTGCATGTAGAATGCTTGTGGTGAAAAGGATTGAGCACAGGAATAAAAAGGAAAGAAGCAGCAGCAGCAGGGTTGGAGCGATGGCCCAACAGCGAAGAGCGCGGGATGCACTGCCAGAGGACCAGCTTTAGTTCTCAGCACCCATCTGTAACTCCAGTGCCAGGTACCTAACACCCCTTCTTGTCTTCCGCAAGCACAAAGCACAGGGCTAGTGTGCATCTATACACACATGCAGACGCTCTCATATACACATAAAAGAAAAAACATTTAAGAGCAGTAGAGAGACACCTGTCTACTGACTAAGCTCGTTCATTCTTGGTGCAGAATTCCTGTGTAACAAAGTGATGAAATTTTATTCTGTCTTTATAGACCCAAGTGCAGATGTCACTGCCTATGATGAAGTCCATCACTAACTATTATTGTTTTTCTTCCTATACTGCTGACACTGAACCTGTGCTCCAGCTACGAAGCTCAGATGCTCTTAGTTCCTCTGCCCTCCGTGGTAATGTCTTAAAACCTCTCTCTCAAGATTTAAACCTTAAATAGTCTGCTGTTTTCAAACTGCCTCCATAGTTTTTCTGTCACAAGTAACAACACAGTATGATTTAACCACCATCTTAGTTAGGGTTAGTACTGCTGTGATGAAATACCATCACAAAAAGCCACTTGGGGAGGAAGGGGTTTATTTAGCTTATATATCCTGAACCACAGGCCTCTGAGGGAAGTCAGGACAGGAACTCAAAGTGGTAAGGATCCTGGAGGCAGGAGCTGATGCAGAGGCCACTGAGGGCACTCCTTACTGACTTGCTCAATCTTCCTTCCTTCCTTCCTTCCTTCCTTCCTTCCTTCCTTCCTTCCTTCCTTCCTTCCTTTCTTTCTTTTTTCTTTTGGTTTTTCAAGACAGGGTTTCTCTGTGTAGTTTTGGTGCCTGTCCTGGATCTTGCTCTGTAGACCAGGCTGGCCTCGAACTCACAGAGATCCGCCTGGCTCTACCTGCCGAGTGCTGGGATTAAAGGCGTGCGCCACCACCGCCTGGCTCAGTCTGCTTTCTTATAGAACCCAGGACTTGTAGGACATTTTCTTAGTGACAGGTGTGAGAGCGCCTGGCCCATTGTGGCACCACCTCCTCTCAGATGACTCTAGCTCGTGTCAAGTTGACCTAAAAACTAGCCGAGACAGTCATTATACTCATTTTTAATAGGGTTAGTTCTACCCCAATTCATTCATCCAATAAGCTTTGCTGTGTACCAGGTGCCATCTGGCCGCTGAGTGGCAGTGATGGGCACAGACTGTGGTGGGGACAACACTTAGTAAATATAAAACCCAGGCGGTCTCAGCTGTCTGTGGTTAGATCTTCCTGTTTGTCTAATGTCACTGGATAAATTCTCCCAGGGAGCAAGCACTTGTTGTATTTTATAACCTTTTGCACAAGCCCAGAACAGTGCCTGCTACATATTTATTGTTGCTAAATATTTACTTGTTGAATAAATGACTGGATAGATGTTGTGATCTTGTAAATCATTTTGATGGGAATTGAGTATTTGAAATAAAACAATATACAACTAAAACTAAACACCACACAGGTTTGGTTTTCTCTGTAGCCTTCTTGGTACTTAAACTATCTGAGAACTGGTCATGAGTATGCTGGCAGCCCCTACAAGAATTGCCATTTGATGCTTGCAGACCTGATTTCTCTTGAGTCCTAGCTAGCTGGTTTCTGCAGAGGATCTTCTGTTGAGCCACAGGCCCTCATTTGTATTGAAAGTGAAAGCTACCTCCTAAAGTCAATCTAGATGGGACAGATATGTTCTTTTGACTTAATGATATAACATTTTATCAGCCACATAAAACATGAAATATATGTGTTCGTTTGCGATTTGAGGAGCTTTTCTGATGTGTGTGCAGGAGCCAAGTCAGCTGCTAACTGGTGATCCTTTTCTGACACCCTTCCCCAAGAGTATTGCAAATACAAACATGCTCTATTTGAACAAGACCAGTGACAGCAAAACTGCTTGCTGGTCTCTAAAGAGACCACAATAATGTGCACCGAGGGAGAGGCCCATAGTCTGACAGAGGGCTTTCCCCCCAGTGTAAACCATAAAACCCATTTCAATAGCCAGAATATGGCAGTTTAAAGTTCATCCCTAGTTAATTACATCCAAAGAGTAATAATAAAATCATCTATTAAATTTTAGAACTTCCTCTTTAAAGTATTAGATATTTGGAAACTACAATGCAATTAAATTTCTCTCAGAACAATGCATTTTCTTACTCAAGCTGGCCTATAAGAATGCACATGGAGCTCTTCCAGTGAGTGAGAAAGTTTGTTTGTCTTCTTGTGAACAAATATTAAAATAAACACTTTTTCTGCCAGGTGTCTGAGGCCTGCTAAATAACTAAAAGAGCAGAAGCTACATCTATGCGATAAGAGGATCTAACTGCGCCACAAATAATCTATAATATTTGACAGTGTACGATACAAATTATGCAAAACTCAAACCAAATGTTTGTTGAGCCCTAGTCCCATGTTTGAGACCTTAACTCAGATCTGGGCGCTGTCTGGCCTTTACAGTCGGGTCACCGATAATGTCAGCCCCACCACTGGGAGAAGCGCATGCTGCTCTCTGGCACATGCTCCTCCTAGGCCAGGGCAGAAGACCTGGTCCACAGAGACTACCCAGGAAACACTGACTGGGTTCTGGGCACACGGCTTACTCAGGACTCTGCTTTCTTTGTGTTTTTACTTTCGGATAGAAGGATTGATCTGCCCAGTGGAAGGGAATTCAGAATGTTATCTTTCAAGGCTGAAGACCGTGTCTGCCACTTATCTACCCCACTACAAGCTAGCTATCTTGCCTCAATTTCCCGTTGAAGAGTCAACTCTCTAAGTCCACAAGCAAAACAGAGCAAAAACTCATTCCCAAAGAGGCACTAGACACATAGGCCATGTGTGCTGGCTCCTCTGAGATCCTGAAGTGGAATGGATAACACGGAACTGTCTCTAAAGGTACAGGTTCAGTTTGGGGGACACTTCACTGAGCAGCTTGGGGAAATGAAGAAATGACATCATGGGCAGATCTTCACAGCCACTGGGCAAATTTCCAGTGATCCTCCAAAGTCAGATGCAAATAAATACCAGAGCATTCTCCTGAGAAAAACAGGGTCTACAAGGGTGTGAATGCAGGGGCCTGCTGCAGCATCCTGGAGAGCTCAAGGCATTTCCAGGAGTATAGAGTAGAAGCAAATGACCCTTAGTATTTCCTTGTAGGGCCAAATAATGACCAAGCAATCCCAAATGGACTCATAATTATAATTAACAAAGATAGTACTTAAGAAATACTCTACGCAGGACAGTTCATTGGAAAAGCGGAGTGGAGAATTTGCTTGAAGTAGCCTTAGACCAAATCCTTACTTAAACATTTATTAAAGGTATACCAGATGGCAGGTATGAGGTACACTGGAGAAAGATATTTACAAAGGAATCTCTGATTTCCATGAATACGATCATCTAGTTGTGTCCACAAATACATGCTCTTCATTTGTGCCAGGTACTACAACAAAGCTAAATCTGGAGAGATACAGGAGATTCGTACCTTGACTCCACTCACGGAAGGCTTCACTGAAGAAACACCACTCAGACTTACCTGATGTTACAGAGGTAGGCATGGAACAGAGAGCAGTGTTACAGGGAGAAGTATCTTAGGCCAGCTATGAAGTGATGCATCTCAAGTATCATAGACCTGGAAGAAGTTCGCTGTGGCTGGGGTATGTAGAGAGGACAGATGTCTGCGAGGTTTGTGGGAATGCTACAGTTGAGTCACAGCAGGGCTTTGTATGCCGAGCGAAGTTGTTTGGACTTGATCCTGTAAGTATCAAAGAAGGACTTTAAATAGATCAGACTGAGCTTTAGTTAGATCATTGGGACGTCAGTCTCATGGTGAATGGACCTACAGGTGGCCAAAGCCGGAAACATGAGTTAGGGAGCTGCTCATTCACTCACCATGTTCCATTTTGAACATAGGTGAACCCAGACGATGCACTGAGAACTTTCAAGAAGCACTTTGAGATCCGGATGGCTGGGTGATTATGATGGTGAGGACGGAGTCTGGAGAGACTTAGGAAAACCCACAAAACCTCATTTGTGTAAGCAGTTGAGTGTGGCAAGCGTGAGCTATTCTGCTCTTTCCACACTGTTTACATCCAGAGGTAAGTTCCTGCCTGTCCTTGTTCCTGGGTGACAAAAATTGTTTAAAAAGAAAGTCTACTAAACTCTAAGTTTGAGGAGGTTACTTGTCCCAGAAACCCCAAGTCTCTGGACAGAAGTCCTGATGGACTTGAAAGCATGAGCATCTTCAGTGTGAGAAGGTGTCTGCTCCACCTCCCACTGGATCTGAGGCAGAGAAGTGAATGCCTACTTTGATCCCAGTGTCCTTACTCCCTCTTAGGCCCTCTCATATCCCAAACCTCCTCTCTTACCCACTGTATAACACATACACAAAGCAGTTAGTCACACAGCATTTTCATCTACAAACTTGCTTCAGTCACCGTTGCCCTCCTTTCAGACCTGGCACCCCAAAAGTCCCTGTGAAGTCACCCCACAGTGTTCCCATCCTCTCTTTCCCTTTGCATTACCTCCATACAGTGTCGTTCCTACCCAGCTTTCTTACATTCTTCTTTACCCCAGTCCTCCTGATAATGTTTCTTTAAGGGCTATTAGCCCCCGCATGCTGGGTCCAGGCAGTCCTAGGGGCCTCTACCAGGTACCAGGTGAACACATGCATTTTCCATCTTATCGGATGGGAAATACTTCTAAAGCCCTTAATGGTTCTGCCCATTTGTGCAGAAGTGCTCCTGACCATCTCCAGCCACTAGATTAAAATGAGATGTAAATGGCCTTCACAGCAAAGAATGGTACAGAAATTCCCAGTCTTGCCCGTTCAAGGACCTGGCGCTGAGTCCTTGCTAGGCTGAGTATCCACTATGTGCTCCCGGTCTCTTTGTCTCTCTGAATACACATCCTAGCTCACAATTCTGCTGTGCTTTACAAACAGATCCTCAGCTCCAGCCTAACCCTTCACTAAAAGTCCCATCTCGAACTTTGATCTTTACCAACCCACCAGAATGAAAACTGAGCCCACTTTCCTATTTCTAGTGGTTCAGAAGCCTTCTTTATTTTCTGATTTCCCCTATAAGCACCATAGTTCTCTTGCATGTGTATCCCCTAATGTTGGCAACCAAATATTTTATAGTCTCTGGGTTTCTACAGAGTTTAAGCAAGGGAATTGTCTAGTCTATCAGTTACTATTGCCATTTTTCCAATGATCTTGATACTTCTTTGTTGTTGGACTTACTTTGGATCGCCAACTCCCAAATAATGACACGGAGACTTCTTATTAATTATGAAAGCTTGGCCTTTAGCTTAGGCTTGTTTCCAACTAGCTCTTATAACCGAATTAACCCATATTTTTTAATCTACATTCTGCCAAGTGGCTCAGTTACCTCTCCTTAGACTTGCTCCAAGTCTGCTGGTGAAATTTGCTGCACCTAGATTCCTTCTCCTCTTCCTCTCTCTCCCTGGGAATCCCACCTATCCTCTCCTGCCCAGCTATTGGCCATTTGGCTCTTTATTAAACCAGTCAGAAGGCACCTTGGCAAAGATATATCTTCACAGTGTACAAAAAGATTATCCCACAACATTTCCCCCTTTAAGTCTAAATAAAAAGGAAGGGTTTTTAACTCTAACATAGTAAAACTATATACAACAAGAACAATTATCAGGTAAGAATTACATTAACAATGTCCAGTTCATTTGTATTTGGCATATTTGGAGAAAATATTCTATTATCTATCCTATCTTGATGAATCTGAAGTTTTATACCTAAACCACTTTCTATCATAACTTGTATTACCATCCTAAAAATATCTTTTTAAACCTTAAAACATTTTCTTAGATAAACAACTTAAGCTTTTATATCTCTCAACCTTAATAACCTTTATATCCCTTTTGTAAGTTTCTTTTTTGAATGTGGTAACAAAGAAAATGGTATAACTATCTAGTCTTCAACCCCATCAGAATCCAAGAAGGATAAAATATTACCTGAGTAAACAACTAACTACGCAAACAACTTCCAAAACCATAGGAATGACAGAGACATCTGGCTGCCTGGACAGTCACCCAAGGTTCCTCTGCAACATTGGGGCATCTATCTTTGGCCTACAGGCCTAGAATATCTGCAAGACTTTTCTATGAAGCAGGAATTTTGAAGGACTGTCCTACCTTGTCTTGGCAAAGTTTGGCAGTCACTTTTTTGTGTGTCCTGCTTGTCCAATTTGGATAGCATGCTGTCAGTCGTTGAGGCAAGGGCAGTTTCTTTGCCACATAGAAAACTAACTCCCTATGGAGGTTCCTCTATGCCCATCATTCTTTTGTGAAGTAAATTGGTGCAGCCAGGAGCAGACATGTCTCACTGTCCTGAAAAGCCTTTATAGTAAGACGTCTTAAATACCACATTTTGTAGGTCTCTGAAGTATTTCAAGACCACCTATCTATCTAAAATACATTCTCTGATTGGCCTTGAAAATATACCTAACATGACTACAAGTTTGATTGTTATAGATGATTAACTACTAACCTGCATTTCCTAATTATCCTAAACAGTTTATAATAACAGCTTTCTTTCTTTTTTTTTTTTTTTTGGTTTTTTCGAGACAGGGTTTCTCTGTGTAGCTTTGTGCCTTTCCTGGAGCTTACTTGGTAGCCCAGGCTGGCCTCGAACTCACAGAGATCCACCTGGCTCTGCCTCCCGAGTGCTGGGAATAAAGGCGTGTGCCACCAACGCCCAGCTTACATTACATTTTTTAAATGATATGCATAGGTACAATACCTTAAACAAAAGTAGAAACATATATACAGTATGTAGAACAAAAATAACCTTAATTTTGTATCAACATACAAAAATCCATACCAATGTAAAATATTTGAGACTGGTAGTTGTTTTTTAGGTTAGAAGTAGATTCAATAACACACCTTTTTATCCTATCACTTCTATACTATACCCCCCTACCCCCTCAGAAAGAGATCCCTGAATCAAATCTCCTTTGTTTAGTTTCCTTAACCATGACCAACAACAACTTGTAACCAACCACCCTAGATGATGATAAGCATCCATAATCCATTGAATGACCGAAAGTTACCCACCCCAACTCTTGGAAATGTGGGCATCATGTTCTTTCGACCATTTCCTCTTGCCTGGGGTGACGGCATCTTTAGGGGATCTTGAGAAAATTGAGATAATAATCAAATCCTATGAGAGCTAACTGTATCATTTGTTGTCCAGTGTCTGTGTGATGGGAAAGTGTAGAGCTTCTCTGAAGTCCTGGCTGGAGTAGTCTGTGAGGCTGGACCATCTCAGCTAGCAGCTTTGAAGTTGTTCTGGATGTAGAACTCTGAGGAAACTGCAACAGAGGAATTCTGAAAGGCTGCATCACTTGGGCTACTTGTCTTCATTGGTGTCTGGTCTTTTTTTCTGAAAACACGTAAACCTTTAAAGGTAACATACATATCTGTATTAATATAAGTATGGAATGTGTGATGTGCCCAAATCAACTAAAAATAATTCTTTTGTTTTATGTTTGAGCAGGTAAAAGGCATCTGTTAATTTTATAAGTCTATTTGGATCATATAACCAAACCTTTATCCATGTCATATGAAAGAATGGAATGTAATAATAAGTCATGTGGACTCTGTAGCCAACAAGATTTATCATGTCTCATCTAGTCTCAAAGCTATTCCCATGTAGAGGGATCAGCATATATATCAACTAGCTTGTAAGTTTTTTTTCTTCATGTCTGCAGCCAAAATTCTCAGGTGGTTTCCCTCAATCAAATCTGATCTTTATTAATTTTGAAGGAATCCATAGCTTTTTGTTTCCCATGGAAACAAGAGCAAAACTTCTCCCTCAATGCAATATATGTTTTGACTTCCACTTTGAAGTTAAGACATTCTTAAAATATATAGGTTGGTTTAATTTAGTAGTTTTCATAATCCAATGTCTCTTAGCAGCTATTGTTTTTTGTTTATTAGCATTTAAAAAATTCAAAGTCAACAAAACAACACACAGGATCCAGCCACCCTGTGTATTTCCCATCTTTATGTGGCTTATTTTTTTTATTACTTTAGTCTCTCTTTAAAGACTTCATTTTATTATTTTTAAACCATTTATTTTTTATGACTGTCTATACCCATCTTCTTTCATTTCTTTAGCTTCTAAGCACATTTTTAAGCACACTGTAATCTGTTTCCAAGGTTTCTTGGTCTGGACCTGACTTTAAACATGTCTGTAGCATTTTTTTCACCACCTGAACCAAACCTTAACTTGCTAGGCTCTCCATCGAATGGATAGCTCAGCACATGGCCTGGTGGCTGGCTCTGCCCTCTTCAGCCTAACTGTTCCATCTGCTCCTAACTGTCCCAGCTCTGGGAAGCTGCCGTGTCCGCAATGCGGTAGGCGTTTTTACCTAGTATGCTGACTGCTCGTGTGTTCTGCTGCACAGCAGGGCCTTTTCAAGGAGCCGCATGAGCAGTGAGCCTACTCCAGAGACTGAGGTTGCCAGAAAGCCTTCTCAGGCCTTATGTGAATTTACATGCTGGACATTGGTGCCAAATGTTGTCAGACTTTCTTTGGATCGCCAGCTCCCAAATAATGATACAAAGACTTCTTATTAATTATGAAAACTTGACCTTTAGCTTAGGCTTGTTTCCAACTAGCTCTTATAACTTAATTAGCCCATATTTTCTCATCTACGTTCTGCCACGTGGCTCAGTTACCTCTTCTCAGAATGGCTGGTCTGACTTTCTCCTAGTCTGCTGGCATAATCCATGTGCCTAGATTCCTCTTCCTCTTCCTCTCTTTCCCTGGGAATCCCACTTATCCTTTCCTGCCTAATTATTGGCCATTCAGCTCTTTATTAAATTAATCAGAAGGCACCTTGGCAAAGACATACCCTCACAGTATACAAAAAGATTATCCCACAACACTTCTAGTTTAATTCAATAGCTACCTACTTTGTTCAGTCCTGTGTATGTTCATCCTATATGTCATTCCTTGAAGGCCTCAGGAACATACACAGACTTCTCATTAAAGTCATCTTTTCCAAACATGTAGGTTTAGCTTATGATTTACCTGGCCTAAATCAGCCCCATGGGTGCTTCCACTGGCAGCTATTGCTGGTCATCAGGGGGCTCTGCTTCTAGGATTGACTGACCGTTCATTGGGGAAAGGAAGACAATGAATTAAATAACATAATCCCAATGGCTAGCCTGGACTTATTCACCACCCTTGTTCAAGGTTTCAAGAGGAAATGTGTAAAAGCCCAAAAAAAAACCCAAAGAATTTTCTTCATGTCTTTGCCCAAAACATGTTTGTTTCTGTCTTATTGATTAAAATAGATCCTATGGCCACTAGAAGGTGTAGATATAATGCAAAGAAGGAAAGAAAAAGTAGCCATTTTTGCAGCGACTACAATTAGTCAACCTGGGCACCTAATCTACATGATTTTCAATTTGCTGGTATGGGCTCTCCATGGAATACCTGAACATTTGCCAGGAAGCTCTGGTCAAGGTGTTTGTATTAGTCAGTGACCCAGGAAAGCTCGAGCACATTACTGAGAGCCAAAGGATGGATGCTCTGAGTCCTGCTCAATCAATCAGGCAAAGTAAATTCTCCCTTTCTTGACCATCTCTTTCTAGTTAACTTCCAGCAGACCGGCTAGCACCCACCTATGCTGGGAAGGCAGTCTGCTTTAGTCAATGCACTAATTCAAATGCTAATTCTACCCAGAAATGCCTTCACAGATGGACAAAGGAATAGTGCTCAATCTGTGTGCCCACATGTCAGTCAAGTTGACACAAAATCAACTTTCATGATTTCTAATGAGTACTTATTAGTCCACGATCATCCAATCTTTCCTGAAATGGCTGCTTGGAAAGTAGCATCAGAATTTGTTAAGATTCTCTGAATATACAGAAAGACTACTGGTCACTTCGTTGCATTCCATCACTGCCTGTTACAGAAGTGTAATGCTATAAAAGCCAGACACAGTCTCAGGGACACCTGGCAGGACTCCTGTTGGATAGTTTTTGTCTGTGAATATGAAGACTCAAGGACACCACTCAGGGCTCACTCCACCGCTCACTCCACTGTGAAGGCAGCAAAGGACAGTGAGTCACTACAAAAGCCACATAGACTCAGCTGTTCAAGGATGGATCTGTGCTTCACAATTGTTACACACATTATTGGGTGTGTCTCCTCTGTAGTGGTGAGGTTAGGGCAATAGGACAGTGAGCAAGGCAACATACATGGAGAATAAGATATGGCTCCAGACCCAGGATGTCTCATAATGTTGGGAAGAAAAGAGATGCTGGGACACTGATGGAGCCAAAGCTGATGGTGTTGTGCCATCGAGAGCCACTGTGGGTCTTCAGTGATGAGAGTACTCTTGGTGGTCCAGAGTCACCAAGTAGGCATTACAGGATAGGAAAACTTTGGAATTAAAAAAGGCTTTGAGAAAGGAAAAGGGAGGTTACCAGATGTCAGAGCATAATAGAAGCAAATGTAGTAACAGTAGTACCAAGGCTAGCCATCTGGAACAAAAGGGAGGTCAGTAGGAGACACAATTGGATAAGCACTATGGAGTGAGATACAGTTGCTTTGACGCCTACAGGACAGAGTCTTTGTTTAACAAGGATCCACTTGTGATCTTAATAAGTGGATAAGAGAAGTTTTCCAATAAAGAACATGGATTTGGTGATATCAAGTATCAACAGAAGGACATTAAGTTGGGTACTAGTCAGGAGACTATTAGCATAATTCAGGTGTGAGTCCAGGTGAGCTGAAACAGAGTCTGGAAAGAAGATCAGACACATTCCAGACACAGAAGGAAGAATTAATGTCTACTTCATAGGAAGGTACCTCCTGTAGTTTATTTGGGGGAAACCTGTCCATTCGTGGTGCACGATGGCAACTTGCCAAGAGGGAAAATCATTTCAGTGTAGAAGACCAAAGAAGAAGATTGGTCAGATGGCTCAGTGTGGGAAGGCACTAGTCAACATACTTGATGACCTGGGTTTGATTCCTGGAATCTACATGATGGAAAAAGAGAACCAAATTGTCCCCTGAACTAAACACACACACACACACACACACACACACATATGCACAAATGTGATGTAATTTAAATACTTTTAAGTTCAACAAAGAATTTGGGACTTATTTTTCTGATCATTTGGGAGTAAATTCTTAATATCTCCCATTCAGTGTTTTTAAATGTAGTGCAAAGATTACTGTGGGACTGAGAAAATGAAACATTTCTGATAATTTTGTTGTCAGTCTGATGCAATACCAAGTTACGTGTTCAATGCCAGACCGACAGCAGACAGACTTCACAGCCACCTCACTCAGCACCCCAAGACTGACGTTCCTGTTAGGGTTACTATCACACAATTCAACATTATTTCCGTTTCTAATCAAGGGATATTAGCAAGGTTACGCAACTTCCCAAGGCTGCTCACTCAGTAAGAGACAGAATTTGGACCCACATCTTCCCACTTCAAAGTCTGTTCTTTCCCCAATTGAAGACTATTCAGCACAACTAAGTGAAAGGAGGTTTTTCCTCTTTAAAGAATCAGAATTAAAGAATCAAAATCTTAGGTGTTTGTACTCTGTAGAGGATCAGAATTTTAGGATATGCAGGGTATGGTGGTACATGCATTTAATCCCATCACTAGGGAGGCAGAGGCACACCAATCTCCGAGTTCAAGGCTAGCCTGGTCTACAGAGCTAGTGCCAGGACAGCCAGGCAACACAGAGAAACTCTGTTTTAAAAAAAAAAAAGTAAAGCAGAATTTGAGGATACAGGCTGATGAGTCCTGGCATTTCCTTAATGTAACAAGTTAAGTCTTTATTTAAGGGATAGAACAATTTGCAATTTTCTTCCATTGGTGGGCTAGGCAGATAATAAAAATGATAGCAAAGGTCATTAAAATTTATGTGGAAACTAGCACAGATCGGAAGAACTACCAAGTGAATTCTTTAAGCACAAGAGAAGGGTGGTTTTTTTTTTTTAAGCACAATATGAAAGACAACTCCTTTGGCCTCAGATGCCTAAATATGCCATCAAAAGACAGCCTGATTCTCAAACTCTCAAACGCCAGTTTTTTCCTGATTCCTCTAGAACTTACTCTTTATGTAGAGTATCAAAGCCAGCGGGATGGTAGGTGTCCCAAAATGTCTTAATTCAGAGAATTAGTGTTAACTGAGCCTGATTAGCTCCATTTATCTCTAATTAATTACCTTTATCTAATTAGACACTTTGTTTCCAGTAGACATGGAGTCAAGTAGACTAGATTATTAGTGCAGTCATTGTCCCTTTACAAAATCCTGAAATTAATGAAACGTGCAAAAGAATCTGCAGTTCTAATTGCACAGGTGTTGCCTTATGGCAAAGCTTTATCATCTGATTACACCAAGGGATTATTAGTGACTTTTATATAGAGGACGAGCCTATGAAATGTGCCTTAGCAACAGCTCATTAGTTTAAGGTTGTTACTGTATTATTTATTACATTCAGCCTTCCCCATTATCTAGATTGATTCATGGACCAATATATTTTTCCTCTGTGCAGAAAAAATAAAATAAAATAAAACCATCATTATGAAGGGTCCAGATGCAATGTTGAAAAATGCAAACTGCATTTGTTCATCAACTACAATCTGATGTTTTACGACAAAAAGACTCTAGAGTTACATGCGATCAGAGTCAGGTTCATAGTTACTTTCTATGGAAAAGGAAACTATTAAAATGACTGAGTAATGTGGGAGGATTAGGGCGTCTGTTTTAAACAATACATGGCTTTCTCAATGTTTCCACCTAACTGAACGGACACCTCGAAGTGGAAAGGAAAAAGCAATTTTTTTTTGCATTAAAATATACTCGTATTTATTTTCTCTCTGTATTGTCCCAAAATAGACTGATAAAACATCATCTCTATATGTGTGCATGACAATATTTATAAAAGCCCATCTGTTTTATATTTTTGTTTCTTATGGCTAGATTCTGAGGACAGATGGAGAAAACTAACAAATTACATAATCTGGTTTAGCTGAAAACAGCAAAATTTCAGTGCCTGCTTTTAAAAAGGAAAAGTGCTTTTTCATGGCGAAGCTAAGTGCACATGCACAACTACCGCATTTCAGCCTTCAGAGCTGCGTGCCTTTCCCATAACTATTGGAAGATGTACTGTTTCTCAACATCACGGAGTAACTAAGCAGCTAGAAGCCAGGATTCCGTCCCAACACATAAACAAGTTTATTGATGACACAGTAATTCCTTTAAATAATTTGTCAACACACGCATGTCAAATGAGGTTTTAGAATCACTTCTCTCCCTGTTGCCCAGCCCCTCCCCACAATCCTCTATTGCTCTGAGCCGTACACTGCCTGCCATTCACTTATTGCTGAGCCTAAACTCGTGAAATGATAACGGGTAACTGTTATGTAGAGCATGACAGCTAATTTGAGTAGTAATAATGAATATTTAATGATCCTCCTTTCAAGCATGAACATATAACTTTTCATGTGTGCCTTACTAAAATTATAACCATTAATCTAAAAATTATTGTTGCAACTGAAATAATAGCCAAGAATTATAGATTACAGCCAAGTCAGAATACTGCAGATACTCTGTACAAACACAGATCACACATGTAGAAGGCTGCAGCCTTCTGTTCTCATTCAATCCAAGACCTTGCTTTGAAAAGTACAGTTTTGTGATTAGTAGAGTTCTGAGTTTAGCTACAAAAGGCCAGCATTTTAATCAAGAAATAAACATAATAGTCAATGCCATTTTCACTCCTCCTTAGATTTTGTTTAAACATTAATAATGTCTAAATAAAAATAACATGTATATAAAGATGTGGCCACATAGATGTACTATTTTTAGGATGTTCCACCCAAATCAAAGAAAGGGTAAACAAAATTTATCAGAAAGGTAGAAATTTTATAACATAAATTTCACTTTTAAAAAACAATGTGGGTTGTTTTTCCCAGTATGTACACTATCTACAGAAACCACAGTGTGACTTTGGGAAAAAGAAAATCTGGAAAATGCATGAAGCTCTTTAAAACGGGCTTTGTGCATTGATGGAATTTTCTAAATTACACTACTAAGTTATATCACTCCTGGTATCTCCATAAGATTTGAATAATTTCATATGCCTGAAATATTGCAGAGAAACATCTCCCTTGCTGGTTGGATCTGCTTTCATTGTTACAGGAAAAGTGAAAAGTGAAAACCAATGTCACTGTGGTTGCAAGTATGCAGTTCTAGTGAGTCTTAGCACATGCTGTTAATGTTTTTAAAAGTGTGGTGTGTGCTTACCAAATTCAAGGAGAAAATAGCTTAATAATGTGAGGACAGCACCAAGAAAAACCCCAAGTGTCTCCCTTTGTAATCTTTAACAGACATGCAGTGTCTAACCAGGGTGGTTCACACCTTTAGTTCTAGGACTGTTGTGGGACTGAGCAGGGAGAGCAGGGTTCAAGGCCAGCCTGGATTACACCTCGACACCTTGTTAAGGGGCACAAGGTGAAAAGAGAGAGGAGGGGAGGGGAGGGGAGGGGGGGAGAGAAATAAAATCAAGGTCTAGCTGAATGGCGCACCATGCTGGGTACCCAGGCCATCAACATGGTTCTGCCTCTCCAGGACTCCAGTCTAAAGGACAAAGGCAAATGTATGGGACACAATCTCCAACTGCATGCAGTCACTGAACACATCCTAACAGAGCAGGTGACTTAGCCAAAGCCAGGCAAGGGCAGATGAGAAAAGCAGTCACAGACCCCCGTGCAGTAGAGATGGTGCTTCAGATGTAAGAGGGCAACATCCTCAGGTCACCTGTGTGAGGACCTGATGGAGCTTCGTTTCTTCACCTTGGTGGCCTTGCTACTGCTCCCACTCAGATGTGGTCTTTCTCCGTCTATAGTTTTCTGGCTTGCCATGCTAGGTTTCTCTTCATAGCAGATATTTATAAAGAAATCTACACCAGTTAATTATACCCAAAATAAACAAGTTTATTTTGTTACGTTGCATATACAGACAATACATTGGTAATGAACATATATTCAAATATTGAGAAATTTATCTATCTTTTTGTATACTGTGTTTTGTGGTTTCTTTACCACATCAAATTTCAGTGGAGGAGTTTTGGGTTAAATTCCCTAGCACCCAGCAGTCCTGAACCAATGTAGAGCATGGTGGACGGTGGCAAGAAGAAATGATAGACAGTAGAGGACAACAGGAAAGTGAAGAAAGGGGGTTGTTTCTTAAGGGAAGGGGAAACGCGCTTGTGGACCGTGAGAGAATAAAGCTGCAGCTGGGGTGTCTAAACACACAGAACAGCAATGCTGTACTAAAACTCTGTTTATTTATTAAGCTGGCGGGGAAATGTGAAGGGTAGGCACACAGAATGAAACATGGAACCTAATGTGCCCACATACCCTTTCTTGTTCGAAAAGTTGTCTGCAGAAAGTTGTCTGCAGAGTATCGCAAAGCCTCCTCCTCTTCGTGGGCCTGAGAGGTCTGCTGCCATGTCCTCCTCAGCAGCACTGTGGGGTGGGGACTAATTGCCCCCGTAAATCACCGAGCACCGCTGTGCTGCTCCGTTTACTTTTCTGACAGTGATTTAGTGCGTGGTCTTTCCCACGCTTGTCATCCCATGTTTTCCTCGCATTAGAAGCCTGTAGGAAAAGGACAGTAATTAACGGAGCAGTACGCACTCATGGAAACTCCTTCATCATATTGTGATAATTGTGCTCCTTGTCTGTCAGGGAGACCTCTCAGTTTCCAAGCTTCACACAGCACTATTTGTCAACTCTAAACTCAAGACACTGAGATCTGAGTGGAAGTGAGCTGCTCCAGACCAGCTTTCCTATTTGTCCAA
>CABHPH010139677.1:0-12226 GCA_902168325.1 Peromyscus nudipes
TCTCTCTCTCTCTCTCTCTCTCTCTCTCTCCCCCTCTCTATCCATCTATCTATCTATATCTATATCTATATATCTATATATATCTATACACACATATATATGACCAGGGGAAAACTAATGAATATCCCTGGAGAAGTTGTGCTTTCAGTTGTGACTTGAAGCGAGGAAAATGATACAGTAGAAGGAAGAGCAAACACTCGGAACGTCCTGCACAGGCGCCACTTCAAAGACTTCACACCCATTCTGTTCTTTAATTTTCATGTCCATCTAGTGACGTGGGTACCCCTCCTTCTCCTCCCTCCTCATCTTCCTTCTCCCACTTTTCTTCTTTTGAGAGAGGGTCTTACTATGCAGCTCTAACTGGCCTGGTACTTGATATGTAAACCAGGCTGGCCTTGAACTCACAGAGGTCCACCTGTCTGTGTGCTGGAATTAAATACACGAGCCACCACTCCCAGCTAGGTACTATTCTTTCTTTCTCTCTCTTTCTTCCTTCCTTCCTTCCTTCCTTCCTTTCTTTCTTTCTTTCTTTCTTCTTTCTTTCTTTCTTTCTTTCTTTCTTCCTTCCTTCCTTCCTTCCTTCCTTCCTTTCCTTCCTTCCTTTCTTTCTTTCACTAGGTACTATACTTTAATTAATTAATTTGCTAGGTACTATTCTTATCTCCATTTAATAGATGGACAACTGAGGCAGAGAGAGGTTAGGTAATTTGACTGAAGTTGCACAGCTAATAGGCAGCCTAGCCAGGTTCTGAGGCGTCACGGCATTCTTTTTTTTTTTTTTTTTTTTTAAGTGCTGAAACAAATGTAGAGGAAACAGCTAATCAGGTGGGTAGGCTAGAGCGCAGGGCTCGTGCTGGGGAGAGGTGGGAGGCCAGTGAGCTGAAGGCCAGATGCTAGGCTGAGAAATTTGGCCTCCTTTCTCACAAGCAGCGGAGAGTCACTTGGAAGTTCGGAGGAAAAGCACTCCCAGCAGAGTTCTAGGAAATTAATCTGTGTGCAGAGTGAAAATGAGAAAGCGGAGAGAGTCTGCAAGCCAGGCAATTAGCCAGAGGATGCTGCAGTGGCCCAAGCACTGGGCCACAAGGGCTTGAATGAGATGGAGGGACAGGGCATTGGGATTTCAGCGCAAAAGCTTCAGGGGACTTGGAACTGATGAGGCAGTTGTGTCCTGGGTGGCTGAACAAAGAGAAAAAGAGCAGGTAGTTTAGGACCTATGTGAGAAGTAAGTGAAGGCATCAGCTGTAACATTCAGCCACATTAACTATGCATATTGGTGGGGGGAGGAGGTGTGTGTTTTCTAGTTACAAAACAAATACTGTGAAATTGCATCAACTACACATACCTCAGTGAGTTGCACAATGGTGGCCCATTTCACCATCTTTACTCCTGGCAAACTCACTTGGGAGCTTGCAACAGCATAGGCATGGATTCAAAGACCCCCCTCACCATAATATTGAAGATCAAGGTTTTAGGGTGCTGGAGGCTCATCCTGGGAAATCTGGAAGTAGGCTCTGTTGCCTGGTGGTAATGCTACCTCTCTAGTAGCCCTGTGTTTTCTGCAGGATGCATCTCATTAAAAAGAGAGAGATGGATGGCCGACGCATTTTTCTGAAGTGGCGTTTTCAATGTCTCAAGTCCTGCTATCTTTTTTTCTAAGTGGCACTAACAAAATTCAAGGGTGAGAAAGAAGCGGGAGAGCAAGAAAGGTCTAGTAGGATCGTAAGCACCAGAGGAGTCAATCTTGATGCCTGGGTTTCAGAGCCTTCTCGAAATCCACCCGACATGAATTAGCCTGAAGTAAAAGCAGGTGTTTATCTCAAGTCATTGCCTCAAACAGCCAGCTACCTGTTGGAAGAAAGGTCTGATCGATGCCAACCAGAGCAGCCGTGCGTGAGCTGTTACACAGCAGTTAGTATTGATCAGAGCCAAAGGCTGCCCATAGGAATGTGGAGGAAACTGACAAGCGGAGAAGAGGCAAGAAGGAAACAGCCTTCGCTGGTGGCAGCTGTGCAGAGCCAAGCCGATAAAAAGTCAATTCCATTTAGTGGAATCACTGCTAACTAAATATTTGGGGGGCCAGAGCCTTCCTGGGCAGCTGCTGGAAGATCATGGCTTCCAAACTGAGACATCAAGCAAGCTCAGGGAGTAGACAGGTGAGGTCCTGGCTCTAGGGATCGATCATGGGAGAAGAAAGCCCTAGATGGAGGGTGAGAGGCTCTGGCCACAGCTGAGATGGCTTGACTAGGGCACGAGAAGACATCCTGCTTCCCAGGAAGTTTAGCAAGGGTGGCCGGTGCTGTAGTTTGGATCTTGAACAAACACATTCACTGTGTTGGAAGTTTGGTCCCCAGTCTGTGGTTGCCATGGGGAAGTGGTAGAACTTTTCATGGGAGGGTTCTAGTGGAAGGGGTTAGGTCACTGGGGCTGTGCTCTTTAAGAGAATGATAATCTTCGTTAAATCCCTCCCCTTGGGGCTCAGGGAACCCAGCAGAAGACAGGCAGAAAGAGTGTAAGAACCAGAGCGGATGGAGGACACCAAGGAAACAAGGCGTTCTAACCCAACAGGACCCATACAAACAGGAACTCAGACACTAAGGCAGCATTCATGGAGCCTGCATGGGTCTGCACCAGATGGGTCTGCTCTACATGGGTCTGCACCAGATGGGTCTGCTCTACATGGGTCTGCACCAGATGAGTCTGCTCTACATGGGTCTGCACCGGATGAGGTCCTAGAGCTGAAAGGAGAAGTGGACACATGCCCCCACCGCAACCCAGAAGCCACCTCCAATTGATAACCACCTGTGAATGAAAAATTAGTTTTCTGCAAGAGAGTCTTGCAGGGAAGCAAACTACTCTTAAGGTTAGGCTGCGTGCCCAGCAGTAGACGGCCAACAGAAAATGAACTCAACTTCATCTTTGGAGGTTCTTGTCTCGTACTGTCATGTTAGGGCTTTTTTTTTTTTAAAGTTTATCTTTTTATTTTTTATTTAGTTCCTCTCTTTACTCCTCCTTCTCCCTCTCCCTTTCTCTCCCCCCACCTCTCTCTCTCTCTCTTTCTAACACTATAGGTACTTTGTGTATATATATCATGGCTTCTGGTTTTGTGTTTTTATGGGATTTCTGAATGTGCAAACGAGTGGGTCTCTGCATCTGTATTTGTTTCTTGTGCCTTTTCTTGGGCTCTTTTCTTCTGTTGGTTTGTTTTGTACTGTTCTGATGTGTTTATCTTATTATTATCCCTTAGAAGCCTGTTTGTTTTCTAGTGGAGACAGGAGGAGCGTGGGTCCAGATGGGAGGGGACATGAGGAGAAACTGGGAGAAGTAGAGGAGGGGAAACCATAAGCAGGATATACTGTTTGGAAAAAAAATACCAATTTTCAATAAAAGAAAAAATGTTTAGAAAAAAAAGAAGAATATGAGAAATGCTTGCTTTCTCTCCTTCCCCTCCGCCCTCGCCCGGCTACCTTGAGGTGAGCTGCTTTCTCCCTCATATGTTCCTGTTGGGATCTACTTTGCTACAGGCACAAATGCACTTGGGTCAACCAATTACCATCTGAGTACTCCAAACTTACGGAGGAGAATGAGGAAGAGGAGGAGGAGAAGAGGGAGGAGGGGGAAGAGAAGGAGGGACAGTAGCAACAGCAAACTGAGAAACTCAACCCAAAAATTCCCCTTTCTTTTTGAAGCGGCTTCATCTCAGATATCTGTAACAGTAATGGCAGCTGACTCCTTCAGCGGGTCCTGTAACAGAGAGAAGCTGAACAGTGCCCTGTGGGTCATTAAGGGCTGGACTTCAGAAGGTCTGCCATTCACTGATACCTTATCTTCCTGAGATTATGTGTGCTTGGCAGAACTGATCATTCTTCTTCTTGGATTAGCTGGGACTATGGGCTTTGTGGTGGGCAATGAAATTTGACAAGTGACGTGTGTCTCTTCTGGGCAGAAGCAGGGTGCTGGGATTGGCTTACCATTCTGATCTAGACCCTCATGTTGATGAGAATGAGTGAAATCATCTTGGATTAAAATACCAGCTAGCTCAGTTGGTAGAGCATGAGACTCTTAATCTCAGGGTTGCGGGTTCGAGTACCACATTGGGTGCCATATTGTAGCTCAAGCCTGCATGTCAAAGTGTCTCTGTATCATGTTTTGCCTGAGAGACACAACTAGGAAGCTGTTTTTAGCTCTGTTTTAGAATCTTTTTTTAAAGTTTTCTCAGGTTTTGGGTAGAAATTCTTGCCCCACACTGAGTGCCAAAAGTAGATGGAAGTTTCTTTGGTCCTGCTTGCCCAGAAGTCCATACAACTCTCTCCCACTGGGTCACACAGCTCCTTATAAAATAATTACTCAGAGGCTTATATTAATTACAAACTGTATGGCCTATGGTTTCAGCTTCTTGCCAGTTGGCTCTTTCATCTTAAATTAACCCATTCTTATTAATCTATATGCTGTCATGTGGCTGTGGCATTACAGGTCTGCTGGCATTTTGTTGCTCCTTTGGTGGTAGCTGGCGTCTTTCTTCCCCCTCTCTCTCTGCTTGGATTTCCCACCTGGCTGTAAGCTTTCTTGTCACAGGCCAAAACAGCTTTATTTATTATCCAATGGGAGCCACACATATTCACAGCATAGATGCCCAGAACTGCACTGGATTTTATGGTCAGAATAAACTTTGATTGTGTTATACTACTACATTTCGGGGCTTGCTTGTTACTCAGCATGACTGAATCTTTGCTGATTGACATAGGGGATTGGCATACTAGTTGCTTGTAGTTTGTGGTTTGGCCTATTGTTTAACCCACCCAGGTCATGGGTAATTTATAAAATTTACACAAAAGCAGCAACAGCAATAAAAATGACCATGTGTGGCATGCTTACTAGTTGTAAGTATGGCAAAAATCTCTGCCCATGTTAATGGAGGAATCCTCTAAGTGTCCCTGTGAAGAATCTATTGTCCTATTTTATAAATGGAAACTTTGAACCCCAGAGAGGTTCCCCATGGTCACACAGCTTATAAAGAACACACAGGAATTAAAATTCAGGTAGACCAGGTCCAGAGCACATTTTCTTGACCATTTTGTTATACTGGCTTTTAGCTTAGATTCTTCACAAATAACAGACCTCTCAGTATAGACTTGAGGACAAATTCTCTGTCTGAATCACATCCACACACTCTCTGTGGGAAGAAAAGGAAAAGACAGCTCGGATTCGTTTTGAGCTGTTACTGTTACATAGCCTTTCTTCCTATAGAAATCTCTGTTGGGAGGGAGCCTGTCTGGAAAGTTCTTCTGCATTTGGTCCTCAAATCTTGGCTATTTCTCTAGCTCCACAGTGACTGTCTGTTTACCTGTGATATACATGAGAGAATTTCTTATCCGGAAAGAGATGGTTAGAGAATATCTGAGGGGCTTCTGAGGTACAAAGTGGGCTAGTGACACCCACCTCACTGTTTCGTTTTTTTAATGGTAATATTAAAAAAAATACTTCCTGCTGGGTTTGGCAGCACAGGCTACTACTCCCAGCTACCCAGGAGGCAGGAAGATGGCAAGTTCAAGCTCTGCCTAGGCCACTTGGTGAGATTCTACCTCAAAACAAAAAGTGAGAGGAAGGCTGGGTTGGGCACAGTGATGTCCTTTAATCTCAGCACTGCAGACCCGGGTGGTACAGATCTCTGTAATTCCTGCAACTGCTTTCACAGTTAGCTTGTCTGTGACACTGAATTCACCCACTGAACCAAGCGCTTTTCATCCCTCTCTGCTCAGAGACTTTTGTTCTCTCCCACTCTTGGCGCGTGTAAGCTCATTGAGCAGAAACCATGATGGCGAATGCCACCCTGTCTTGACATTTCCTCTGCCAAGCAAACTAGTCTGTTAATTTTGAATTCACCCAAAGTTTCAGGACATGGGCAGAATGCAGTCAGATTCTTGCTGGAATGTAACGTGAATGCTCCCTAGCTCAGTTTCCAATAGACTCCGTGTTTCCTCTGAAGCATCATGAGCCAGTTCTCTGTGCTCTGCGTCTCTCTCAGCATTCTGCCCTTCCTAACTCCCACCAGAATGACCCCTTGAACTCTATAGCATTGTAGGAATTCCCTAGCCTGCAGCTTCAAACTCTTCCACATTCTCCCCACAAGCCAGTTCCAAGGCCCGAGATCCACAGGATCAGGTTTATCACAGCAATGCCCTTACTCTTTGGTAACACTTTACTCTTCGCTTTTTTTCTTTTTAAAGACAGAGTTTCTCTGTGTAGCCTTGGCTGTCCTGGTACTCTCTCTGTAGACCAGGCTGGCCTCACAGAGATCCATCTGCCTCTTCCTCCCGAGTGCTGGGATTAAAGGTGTGCGCCACCACCGCCTGGCTCAATTGTTTTAGTAAGGGAGCTACCCATGCTTTCTGCACATCAATTTTACACGCTGAAGAAATGTATTTATTCCATTTATTGATAAATAATAATGTGTGAGCATGTGTTTGTGTGTGTGTGCACACGTGTGCACAGACTCATATTTATGCACACTGCCTATCTCTATACTCAGGCTTTATTCTGTGTGGTTACCGAGAGAATCACAATCAGATTATTTTGAGTGTCTATATTTAACACTCAACAGTGTCAAGAAACTTCATTTCTTTAGGTAGTTGGCTTAATATGTTATGTGTGGTTTTAATTACTATCCTCTTCTTGCATAAGAGAAACCAGGAAAAGGAGAAAACATCCAACCTACAAGTGTTGACAGTGATTCTACTTTCTGAGGATGAGGGCCAGGATTCCAGAACATGGGTGTTGCGGCTCTCCCGTACTTGTTTCTTAGACTTGGACAGATAGTGCTTAAATCATGTTAAATGCCACTGGCTTCTCTTATCCCAGCTCAGCCTGTAAACATTTATCTCCAGGCTTTCCCAGAAATGTGTCTTATGGAAGGGATTAGCCGTTGTCAGTGCATTTAAAGAGCTGAAGGTGAACTCCTCCAAGCTAACCCTCATAATTAAAGCAGAAAATTCCTGGTGGAGGTGGAAGAAAAAAAATTAGAGAAAAATACCATGTTTGGGAAGAAAGCTGGACTCCTGGGCTCCGCCATCCCCAGCACTTAGCTCTTTCCTAAATCACTGCGTGAGCTCCTGACTTCACACCCACTTCACTGTCGGACGAGGCAACCAGAGGCTGGGGAGCTTGATGCCAAAGTGGAGCCACTGATTGGTTTTTATACTGCTTTTGTCTGGTTTCATGCTTAAGGCAGGGCCCCTCTCTGTAAGCCAGGTAGGTCTTGAACTGGCCATCCTCCTGCTTCAGCCTCCCAAGTGCTGGGATTACAGGCATGTGCCAGCATCATGCCGAACTACAGTATCATTAAAAAAAAATATTCATTATGCAAGATAAATTTTAAAACTAAAAAATGATAACGAATAAGTATCCGTGTTCCAGATGGAGGCACAGCAGTTTGCCTCCAGTGCAGCTTCTACAGTGTGTTATCTCGAATGCATTTTCATCTCTGTCTTGCCACCCTAAAGCGGAGCAATGGCAGTCTCTGCCTCCTAGGGTTGCCAAGAGACTTCAATGAAAGAACACCTTGAGTGTCAGGAGAATGAAGTCATGCACCAGTTACACAGGAGACTCAGGTAGAGGGGTTGGGGATTTAGCTCAGTCGTAGAGTGCATGCTCAGCAAGCGGAAGACCCTGGATTTGGTCCTCAGCTCAGGGGTGGGGATTGAGGGGCAGTAGACTCGCATATATAGTTAATGCCTGAATACAAACAATTTGAAAACAACTGCTCCGGGAGTCTAACAAATGTCAAGCACAGTCCACGTACTTTAAGCGACTCATGCAATCTTCCTAAGGAGCAGCCCAAACCCACTTTTTAGAGGGGAGACTCAAAAGCAAAATGTAAATTGCTCAGGGTCACATGGCTAAGTCTCACGGGCCAGCTGGGTTTTGAGAACACATCTGTCTGGTTCTTCTTTTCTTTCTAGGCTACCTAAGACAGGGCAGCTTTGAGAGCAGAGCATGGAGACTTCTGGCCCCAGAGATTCAGTTAGAGTGTGGGCTGGCGCAATGGGAGGGCACAGGCTGGGAGGGACGCCTGCAGGGGAGGGGAGGGCTGGCAGAGGGGAGGAGGGAAGGCATCAAAGACACTCTGCCCATACTGTGATCTTGCCTAGGGCCAGCACAAGATCTGATTTCCTTTGTGGTCTCCTAGTTGCCTGGGGCAGGGAGTTGCTAGAAGCCACAGGCTGCAACCCCGAAACCTGGTATTCCAGTTCTGCTGTGAATTCTAAAGCCTTGGCAACTTGCATTACTTCCTGGGCAAGTTCCCACTTCTGTAATGTGGGGATCGTACATCCTGGCTCAAAGGGTCAGTCTAGAGCTGCTTAAGGGCTTGGTTGGTGATTAGAAAGCATAGCACAGGGCTTTGAGATACTGTGCTTGGCCTGATGTGAACTGAGTTAAGAAGGGGGCTACACAGGCCCCTATAGAGCTTCCATTTAGAGATAACCCCGAACATGAACCTCTCCGGTCAAGAAACTATGGTCCCAGGGATCCTGGTATTGTCTGTAACCAATTCAAGAGCAGGTAAGGGGCCCGGAGCCTCATGGATGGGCAGTATTATTACTATTTAGCTACATGATAGCAGGGTTGACAAAGACACCATAATAAGCCCTCTGGTCTCTGTACCTCCGCTCCTAGCAATTTGGGGCAAGTTGGGGGTTGATGACGTCTTCTCTGGTGGGCTGGTATCTGTCTTGTTTTATGGTTTACTCTGCTTTGGGGCCACCTATCACACAGAGACACTAAGTAATCGACAGCATCTCAGCCATTTCTTATAGATCCCATAGCCTGTGTCTAGGTGGTATTTCAGGCTGAGTTTTAGTGTAGTGGATCAATGCCCAAATCACATAACAGAATGTGATTCTTCAAGAGTTTGATTAATTATGTCACAGCCTCAGTTCAGGTCCAACCTTTAAAAAGTTTTATTATTGTAGAAAGTGTTCAATCAGGAGGGGCAGGAAGACAAGTGCCCCGTGTTGGCTGTATCTCCCCTCCTTCCCTGTCAGCAACTTGCTCTTCTGGTCGGTCTGTTCAGCATGAGTGTTAGAGAGACCAGGGTCTTAGGACAGGCTGGGGTGGAACACACTTTTGACCTACAAAGTGGGGATTCTCTAAGTGGCAAGCAGGCTGCATTGTGCTGAATGGACACACGGGAAGCCCAGGAGCTCTGAGCAGTTTACAGTTCTGCATCCCATCCATGGGGATGCTGATGTTGTAGTGCAAGGTGAGGTCTGGGCATCCCTTGAAGATTTTAATGTATAGCCAAGTGTCTCGGGCTGTATTGTCTCTATTCCAAATTTGTATGTTGACATCTTAATTCCCAGAATCCCTAGACTGTATATGGATATACACCTTCAAGAGTTAATTCATGTAAACTGATGTCACATGGGTGGGTCTTAGTCTAATATGACTGGTTTCCTTGTGAGAGGAGGGAATTCTCCCATATCAGATCCTGTGAAGTCAATAGAGAAAGTCAGCCGTCTATCAACTAGGGAGAGATACCTTAGAAGAAACCAACATCACCCACAACAGGACCTTGGACATGTAACCTCAGAACTATGAGGAAGTAAATTCTGTCGTGAAACCCTCCCAGTCTTTTCTCTGTGACTCTGGCAGTCTGAGCAAATGACCACATTGATGATGGGAGTCACTGGCCTTGTGGGAGCAGCTAGTGGCAACAACTTTTGGTGTAAGAAACCTGGGGGGAAGGTTCATTTCCCTCAGCCTGTTTTCTCTTCCTGGAACTTCCTGGATCCCTTCCTCAGTAGGGGTGGAGAAGTCAAAAAACACTTTGTTGGAGTCAGAACTCACGACTTAGATTTGGGCAGCACATGTTTTCCTTGCTGAGCCATCTCTGATGTAGGACATTTGTTGCTGTTTTTAGATAGGATCTGCTCTCTAGGCTGGCCTTGAGTTTGCCATCCATCCTCCTGCTTCGGCTGTCCTAGAACTAGGCTGTAGGTGAGCACCACCATACATGTCCTTAGCGTGGTTTTTTTTTTTTTTTTTTTTTTGGGTTTTCAAGACAGGGTTTTGTAACATGAATTGCTAAACGGTCTTATTGATAAATAAATAAATAATAAATAAACCCAGAGCCAGATATTGGGGTGAAAGCTGAAAGATTAGAGAGCAAGCCAGCCACGTTCTTATCTCTATGAAATCCTCAGCCTCAAGAGAGAGACTTCCTGTGTACTCACGCCTTATATACCTTTCTGTGCCCTGCCATCTTACTTGCTTTTTAGTGCTGGGATTAAAGGCATGTGCCACCATGCCTGGTTCTGTTCCCAGTGTGAACTCATAGAGATCCCGGTAGATCTTTGCCTCCCAAATGCTAGGATTAAAGGCGTGTGCTACCACTGCCTGACCTGTATGTTTAATATAGTGGCTAGCTTTCCTCTGATCCCCAGGCAAGCTTTATTTGTTAGAGCACAAATAAAATGTCACCACAGGTTTTCTCTGTATAACAGTCTTAGCTGTCCTGGAACTCACTCTGTAGACCAGGCTAGCCCCAAACTCACAGAGATTGGCCTGCCTCTGTCTCCTGAATGTTAGAATTAAAGGTGTACACCCGGCTAATGTGGGATTCTTAAGGGCAAATTTCTCTAGGTAATGACATAGTTGTTTTGATCCCACTAAATTGGTAGCTGAGATACATTTGGGTCAGTTACTTTCCAATTGTTATTACTACAGTAATGGTCAATAGTCCGTGACAACCATGGTCCTTAGTATCTGTCTCCGTCTCCCTCTGACTGCGTTTTTGTCTGTTATTTCTCCATTTTCATTCATGGGATCCTTTGATCACTGTGATTTGTATGTATTTATGTAAGGGAACAAAGGAGTTGACCACCATACCTAAGCTCTTACAGATACAAATGGTAAGTGCAGGATTTGAACCTATGAAGTCTGATTCTAGAACACTCACATCATCCCAGCAGAAGGTATCGAGCTCAAAACAGAGCTGGAGAGCCAGCTTTGCTTTCCAAGCTTTCCAAGGGGAGATAACGGGGATCCTCTCTGTAAAGTTACCCTTTCAAAGTCTTCTAGGTACTATTCTCGGTGGGAAATCCAATTGTTCATAAATAGTTATCCCCTGGTACACTTACATCTCTTATATACACAGGATGTTCTTGTGTACCTTAAATCACTTGTAGATTATTTATACCTAATGTAATACAAATGTCTGTAAGCAGTTGGTTGTCAGGGTATATTGTTTAAGGAACAATGCCAAGAAAAATGTCTGTGCATATTTAATATAGAAACAATTTTTTTCTGAATATTTTGAGCTGTGCTTGATTGAACCTGTGAATGTGGAACCCTGGGATATACAGGGCTGGCTGTGTCACCTTCCTGCACCAGAGGGTTGTACTTCAGCCTCCTCAATATCAGATGTGGCCACATGACTTGCTTTGCTTTCCAATACAATGTGAGAGGAAGTGATAATGTGAGCAAGTCCTTTAAAAGCCACCATGTGATTCTTTCTTCTAGCAGGAGTTCAGCCAAGGCTAGACTGCTCCCTCTGCTCGGGTTGCAGGATAAAGATAAAACAGAATAGAGAGGCAAGCATCCTGGTCATGAAAACTCTATCTTTGTGGACAGCCACTCAGACTTAAGGGCTGTTTGTTATTGCATCATCACATAGTAAAACCTGACTGATACATTCTCCATATATCAATATATTTAATGTGAAATGCCAGAAATAATATAGGAATAACATCTTAGAATAATCAATTAATGCTGTTACATTTATTGAAGTAATCTGCCAAAACATTTCACTCTACCTTCTCTGAATATTTTCTATGCATCTGTCAGATCGTACCTCCCAAGGCTAAGAGACCATAAGGATCTGTCTTGCTCAGTACACCAGCATTCATATAATCCTTACACAGAGATCCAGAAGAATATGTTGGAGCTGACTTGAAGTTACTTTATATTCTGACACAGAAAGAACAGGAGAGAAGAAGGCGAGGTCTTCCTTTACAGATTGGAATAAAGATGTCAGAACTCATCAAGGTCAGTGTCCAGTCCCTGACTTTACTTGCTACTTTTTGTCCCCAATTTCTACTCTGTCTCACAGACTGCAGACATATGACCTATCAACTGAATGTAGAATGCAGGTTTTTACTCAGTCCATTCTATAAAACACTGGTCTAAGTACGGGCATTTGTACCATATTGATCACCAACACTCCACACTT
>CABHPH010139677.1:12326-47848 GCA_902168325.1 Peromyscus nudipes
CCCACACTCTCTAGTTCTCTTCATCTAGAACACTCATGCAGGTTCCTTGTTTATCCTGTGTAGCCAACTAATTTGTCAGCCTGGGGGTCCATTAACCCTTCCCTTCTTCCCCTTCTACCCACTTCCCTTCTTCCATTCTCTGTCTGTCTGTCTGTCTCTTTCTTTTCCTTCCTCCCTTCCCTCCCTCCCTCCCTCCTTTCCTCCCATGCTCCCTTTCTTTCTCCCTTTTATTTATTTATTTTTTTTAAGACAGCGTCTCTCACTCTGGAGCTTACCAACTAGGCTAGGCTGGCTGGCCAGTGAACCTTAGGATTTAACCTGCCTCCACCTTCTCAGTCCTGGGAATACACACTCCACCATGCCTAGCTTTTCTTACACGGGTTCTGGGAATTAATTTAGGCCACTTACAAGGCAAACATTTACCAGCTGAGCTATCTCCCTAACCATGTACCCTTCTTTTTCCATTTCTCTTTGGGAGACAAGATTTTATACGTAGCATAAGCTGGCCCTGAACTTCCCGTGTAGCCCACCAGGCTAGGCTTGAGCTTGGACCCTTTTGCCTTAGTCTCCCGAATGCTGGGTTTTACAAGCATGTGTCACCATGCCCGGCTCTCCTTCTCCTGTCTCCTGCATCAAATTAGCTGTTATACTAACCTTTTGTTGACTAAAACTTCCTACCAGGGCTCAGGGATTTTAAACTTAGGGATTTTAAATTTTAAATTGCCGGTCACAATACAGAGTGTGGACACTCTATGCTTCCGTTCCGACTCACTAAGGAACCCATGCTGGAGTTCCCATGCCAGCACTGAGTTTGCTGGGCTCCCCTCTGCTTGCCTTCTAAGGAGATCAAGAACGGACATTTTATTCTGTTTCCGTTTCAGTTTATTTGAAGGTTTTATGATGTCTTGGTTGAATGGCTCTTGGGACTTCCAAATAAACACGGTGCTTTTAAAAACGGAACGTTGTTTTTATTTATCCCTTTTAGGTGCCCAGTGACCTCTGGGTATATTAGGCAGCTTTAAATTATAATTAAAATAATAACTGTGGTCCTAAAATAATAATAGATGTTGAATTACAGAAACGCCAAATTAGGATGTCCCGAAAAATCTGTCTGAAGGAACCCGGTGGAAGCCTGAAATTTAAAAAGTGATCTTCGTGCCGATGGAAAAGGACAAAGCTCTAGAGCCATGGGCCCTTTTAAAAAAAATTTTTATTTTTTGCTTTGTTTTGGCTTTCTATTTCATGCAGTCTGTGTTTATTGGACTTGGGGCTCATCAGTTGACTTTAACATGGCTTTATAGGCAGAAGAAAATAATGAAATCTGTTTGTCACCTGGGTATATCCCTATATTTTAATAATTTCTTGACAATTTCCCACATGTGTGGTCACCAGCAGTTGGAGCCGACTCTGCTTCCTCCCCGATCCCAAATCCTCAGAGTGCTTTCGGGTCCAAGACGTACATCTGCATCCCTCCATCTGTCATCTTAGCTCATCTCCCTTTTCCAACTGTTCTTAAATTAAATGACTACACGTAATGATGAGAGATTTTCTCATGAAAGCTTAGGAGAATTCATCCAAAGACAAATTAAAACATTGCGAAGTAATCACCCGCCTCACCTCCCTCCTCTGCTTGCCCCTGGGTGCCTGTGAGGCCCTAAGGGAGTTCATCAACATTTGTGGAAGAAAGCAACCAGGAAGTAAACCCACAGAAGAGAAGATGGGAGCCACCTGATGCCAGCCACAGCCAGCGCAGGGACAAAACAGGCCTTCTTCAGCAGCGGGAGGCTGTGTGGTCCACAGGGCTCTAAACACGAGTGCAGGAAGAGGAAGAAAGAAAACAGCAACTTTCGCTGTGTCTTGGGAGGAACTGATCTCAGTGTACAGAATCTCCATTTTCTCACTCACTGTCCACTCACTGTGGATAAATGGTCAAGGGTCCTGCAATTGTCAGAGGGTTTGGGGGACTCTTCTGTGTTGTTGCTCATCCCTCTGTTATTTCCTCCTTAGCCCTGAGTCGAAAGAGACAGTGCTTTCCACCATTCTGTCTTCCAGGAATCTATCCTAATGAGACAACTGGGAAGAGTCACCAAGCACAAAGATGCTCACTGGGGCGTTTTTTTATAATACCGACCCCAGAGAGGGAATGAAGAGAGTGAGGGTACATCCAATACCCAAATGCAAGATGGCCGCTGGAGAGGCCTAATATGTCCGTTCATAACTCACTGATGCTGCGTGCTGTTGTGGGTGGCATGTAAAATAGACCATGGCCAGTAAAATATGATACTTACATACATGTGTATGCCTAAGAGACATCTGATAAGATAAACTACATGTTAAGGTGTCTGCTGGGTGTGGTGGCTCATGGCTTTGATCCTAGAACTCTGGAGACAGAGTCAGGTGGATCTCTGTGAGTTCAAGGCCAGCTTGGTGTACATAGTCAGTTCTAGGTCAGCCAGGGCTACATAATAAGACCCTGTTTCCAAAAAAAAGGGGGGCGGTTATTTCTAGGTAGTGATATTTGGGCTGATTTCAATTTTCTTTATGTTTTTATAACTGCTCATAATTTCCAAGGTATTATAATTTTTTTTTGAGACAGGGTTTCTCTGTGTAGTTTTGATGCCTGTCCTGGATCTTGCTCTGTAGACCAGGCTGGCCTCGAACTCACAGAGATCAGCCTGGCTCTGCCTCCTGAGAGCTGGGATTAAAGGTGTGTGCCAGTGCCACCCGGCCATAAAATATTTTTATAACTAGGAAAAAAGATCTTAAAGCTAGGTCCAGAGTTGAGAGAAGAAAGCCTTGGGCAATAGTATAGGAGTCTCTGTGCTTTCCTGTAGTTTCCAAGCCCCCAAATGTCCCAGAGCACTGGATTCTGGAAAGAGTCTTGGCAGGTCACGTGGGCAAAATGTCTCCCTGGTGATGATCCAATGGGGGTTCCAGGCTATGACACTCTAACCTGATAATTTCCACTGTAACAGCAGAAGTGCTTTCTTGGCTCAATGCTCTCAGCTCACCCTCCTATTGTGTTTGTAATGCAGAGGAGGGCAGGCGTACAAATCAGCTTCCTAGTATCAGGAAGCCTGGGACACCAGAGGCTGTGGGGCTTGACCGAGACCATGACAGCACTGATACTCACATGTCCTCCACCTGGGCTCAGTGCTCCACCCAGGAACTCATAGTGCTTTTCTGTTAGAAGCGAGGTGGGCAGGGGCTAATTTTAATCTTTTATGGCCCCCCCAAATGAATGTGAAGCCTTTGGCATCTTCGAGCCTTGGGATGTTCAGGAGTTGGATTCTGTTCTGGCCATGATGAAAGGGCTCAGAAAGAGGAATATTTTTGGGGCTTCTTGGCTATCAGTGGTTGGTGCTGGGATGGTGCCCAGGGGAAGTCTGGAGACCTCCACAACAGTGTTAGTGATACTGCTAGCTGCTGCAAAGGCAAGGGCTAGCCGACTGGGGTTTCAGTCTTTCTAAGGTGAGATGCTTAGTGAGAGAATCGTCAGCCTTCTCTAGCTAAAGGCATTATTTGGGGAACCAAGTGATGGGATAGACAGGGAAGTCTCCATATTCTCGTCTTCTCCCACTTTCTCAAGAAGACTTGGTTGTTCCACTCATAGCACATTCTTATAATAATCTATCCTTTATATTCTACATCTCCATGTGTCCCCTGTGAAGGACAAGTCAAGAGCAATTCTAGAGCTGGGTATGGTGGTGCAGACCTATAATCTCATTACTTGGGAGATGGAGGCTGGTGGGGCTCAAGTTGAAGGCCAACCTGGGCTCCACAGCAAGACCCTGTCTTTAAAAAAAAAAGATTTCTGATTCAACACAGTGCCATGCATAGGCTCTAACAGAACAGTTTTCAATAGCATGGCATTTGAGTCAGTGAGATGGCTCCGTGGGTAAAGGTGCTCACTGCCAAGCCTGAGGATCTGAGTTCAATCCTCAGAAGCCACATTGCTGTGGGATGGTCTATATGTAAAATTGCTCTGATTGGTCAATAAATAAAACACTGATTGGCCAGTGGCCAGGCAGGAAGTATAGGTGGGACTAACAGAGAGGAGAATTGAGAAAACAGGAAGGCGGAAGGAGACACTGCCAGTCGCCGCCATGACAAGCAGCATGTGAAGATGCCGGTAAGCCACGAGCCACGTGGCAAGGTATAGATTTATGGAAATGGATTAATTTAAGATATAAGAACAGTTAGCAAGAAGCCTGCCACGGCCATACAGTTTGTAAGCAATATAAATCTCTGTGTTTACTTGGTTGGGTCTGAGTGGCTGTGGGACTGGTGGGTGAGAGAGATTTGTCCTGACTGTGGGCCAGGCAGAAAAACTCTAACTACACCACATGGTGGAAGGGAAGATTCTTACAAGCTGTCTTCTGAACCCACTCATGTGTTGTACATGTGCTTCCTCTTACACACACACACACACACACACACACACACACACACACACTTGTGGACTGGGTGACTGGTTCAGAAGTTTAAAATGCTTCAGCAATAGTAAACTATGTCACCGTGACACTACACGTAAGGTGAACCTGGGTCCATTCTCTACAGTATCCACCTAAGCAGCCATTTTAAAAACAGTTTTCACTTCCTAAGATCCGAATGAGTGTGTGGAAAAAGCAATATTATTGCTGACGTCGGAACCATCGCTTCCTGCCAAAGCCTGCACTTGTCCCTTCACGTAAAGCTTCTCTTTCCATGCTCCTGCCTCCCCCAGGGTCGGACACTGTCCTTATGCAACTGTGGCTCAGGAGGAAATCAGCTCAAGCACAGAGCATGGGTCCCGCTCTCCTTTTCTGCCTCACACTTGGCTTCTGCCCTAGCGGTATCTCTGGAACAGATCGGAACCCAAAGGCAGGGGAGTTCAGCACCTGCCTGTTTCATTTTAGCTTGAGGATCGTTTTCTGCTCGCCTCTTGTATTTGATCTTTGTACCGGCCGGTGCTTGGCATGTCAACTTGAACAGGGCCACAGCGAGGCTTTCCATGGGCTGTGTGTTGTTAGCATGCTTCCTTCTGACAACATCGATTCACGTTTGGAGCACACGCACCCGTGTAAGCCTTTGCTTTGTTTCTTCAGTGTTCCTGTTTTTAAAAACTCCCCTTTCAGCTTCCTCTTAACTAGCTGAGTGACAGGAACTCAATGCTGACCACTTCATTAGCCAATGACCTCGTCCCTCTGGCCTCTTGCCTGCTTGTTCTCCTGGGCAGGTTGCTTTACGTCACAAGTCCTCATTAAAGGTCAGGACCTCAGAGTCACCAGCAGCAGGCACGCTGTTTTCTGATATATACCTAGAGAAATCAGGCCTGCTGGTTCATAGTAGGGCCTATTTATGCACTGCACGCCAGTGTTCGTGTTGGAGACGAACTGTTACTTTTGAAATAAAACCATAAGGCATTCCCAGTAAATATGGGGTGGGAATAGGGTCGTCCAAGCTCTATCGGGGAAGCTGTTGTAATCAGTCTTCCCTCACTGTTAGGACCACCCTTCTGCCCATTCAGAGCAAATCTTTATATATAGTCACCTTGTAAAGTAGTGAGGCTAAGTGATATAGTACATCCCTGAATCCAGATGCATGCACCAGGGGAAGCCTTGTATGTCATAAGTCAGTGCACTGGAGCCCATGGTGACTTGGCACACTCTTCCTGCTAGTATGCTGATAAGATGGAAAAGTCCACCACTCCTGTGGTAGGGACAGATAAAGCATTCTATATACATTACCCTGTTAGAGATTCACAATAGCCCTCTAGGATAGATGCTATTGTTACCTCCCAGTTGGTGAATAGAGAAATGGAGGTTTAGAAAGATCCCATGACTGCCTCCAGTTTCCAGAGCAATACTTACGTAGGGGTTGGAATTGACTAGTGTTGTTCTGACCCTTATGCTGCCATGATTCTACAATGATACTATTTGGTCTCTTTTGAGGGGTGGCATTTTGGGTGGTGTTTCAGGAGAACCATGTTGTAGCTTGTCTCCCTAAATGTCTCTATTAGCGCAATAGGAGATTTGTTTAAAAATTAAGTCTGGGAATAAGCTTGCCCCTCTACACACACAGCCTTCCCCTGTCTTCTCCAGGACAAACTTTAGTTCATTCCCATATCCCCTGGGAGTCTGGTTGGACAGATCCCCGATGGAGATTAGAAATAGCTCTCATGGGCTATTTTTAAGGAAAATGTGACGTCAGAAAAGGAGGCAGGAATGGGCACCCAGATGGGAAGAGAATGCACAGCAGGAAGGACTGAGAGGTGGTAAGGAGAGGGTACAGACAGAGGTGGTTGGGAAATGTGGGCATGGGGGCCCACACCTGTAATTCCAACATTTGGGAGGCTAGGGCAGGAGGATCAGCACAGGTGTGAGGCAAACCTGGTCTACAGAGTCCCAGGGCAGCTAGGTCTCCATAGAGAGAGCCTGTCTACATAAATACATAAGTAAATAAACACATAATCGATGATGTGATAATGCGAGGAAAGATGGCTGAGAGTCGTTGGAGATGTGTTTGAACCGGGACAGCCTATTTCTGCCCCATTCATTATGGTTGGCTTACAGAGAACTCAGCTGTAGAAGGCCAATACTACCAGCCCCCAGCAAGGCCACTTTTCTCTCGGAAGAAACACAGCCCAGCAAATAGGCAGGAATGCCCGCTGGCCTCTTTCTGAGACTGTCAGGCACAATGTGGAGGTGTCTGGTAACACTGTAATTTCCTTTGAACTGGAAGGTTTTGTTTGGTGCGCTTGTCTGGAGGGTTAGCCTTTTTGACTGTGTTAACTCACTTGGCATAACATTTTCTTTCATGGAGACACACGAGAGGTGGGACTTGACTCTCTCATTCAGCAAGGCTGGACACCATCCAGCTGCATGGTGCTACCCCTCGGCGGCTCATGAATTGTATCTTCCGGGCTAAGGAAGGGAAGACGAAAGCATTGTTGGGGAGACATTTAGCAAACCTTTGAAGGCTGAGTGGTTAATGAGTGAGATGACCTTCCCGTTTCTTCTTTTGTTTTTCTTGGATAAGGGTTACATCTACGGTGAGGTTTTACTGAAGTTGGCCAGTGTCACAAGCAGACATAGTTACCCAGATTTATTCCCGTTGGTAATGCTGTAAAAAAGCATATTGTCTCCCTGGAAATGAGGTTTTTTTTAAGAAGTCAACTGAGGACTGGAGAGATGCTCAGGGGTTAAGAGCATTTGTTGCTCTTGCAGAGGACTTGGGTTCAGTTCCCAGAACCCACATGGTAACTTACAATCACCCATAACTCTCGTTCCAGGGGATCTGACACCCTCTTCTGAACATCAGAGCACAAGGCACACATGTGGTACACATACATGCAATTAAAACATTCATACACAGAAAAGAAAATAAATCAAGTTGAATTTTTCTTAAAGTTAAAAATAAGAATACACTCAAGGGGATGAGGATGTGGCTTATTTGGTAGAGTGCTTGCACGGCACACACAAAGCCCTGGGTTCAAGCCCCACATGAACTAGACATGGTGGCATCTGTTTAATCCCTGCACTTGAGAGGTAGAGGCGGGAGGATCCAAAGTTCAAAATTATCCTTGGCTCTACACAACAAGTTTGAAGCTAGCTTGGGCGACATGAAACAATGTCTAAAGAATGGTAACAAGGACTATAACTCAACCTGGGCAATGATGGTGCACATCTGCGTCTCAGCACACAGAGGCTGAAGCAGGAGAACTGTGTTCAGTATGAGACTAGCTTGGGCTACAGTACAAAACAAACAAAAAAGAAAAGAAACGCACAGCTCACGGCAGTCAGTCTCAAGATGGCGATGGACAGTAACTAGAAACCGTAAGCCAATCTAAGGTGTGCTAAAAGAAATTCTGGCAGAAAAGTCAAAGGAAAACTGCAAGTGAGCCCCACACTGATGGGAAGCCACTGTAGCCTGCCTGCCTCTCTCTCCCCAACCAAGACATTGCTGCCTTTCCAACCCGGGGAAGGGATTCGAATGGTGTTAACTACTGAACGCTTGCCTGACTCCCTACTCCCCTTTCCCTGGGTAGCTGTGGTGAGTTGGCTGCCGAGACGTAGCCCTGAACCTATCCATCAAGTCTACGGAAGAGAGAGTTAGAAAGGCAAACATTATCTGGAATCAATATCTTTACAAATCCAAAGGAAACCCCAGCTCCCGAAGGGTTAAGCCAGGGAAGGAAAAGCCATCAGGCTGTTTAGTGAGCTAATGTTTTTATTGACGGGGAGGCCTTTAAGGCCCTAACAGGAAAAGTGGGGAAAATGGCAGATTGTTTGGCTGGGGAAAAAGCAGGGAAAGGACTTTATCCTGCATGCTCTTTCCTAGTCCCCCGCACTCAACCCCCTGAAATCCATCTAATGCAGGGGGGTGTCTCATAACATGGGAAAAAAAATCCAACCTGAAAAGTTTCCCCCTTTGTCCTACCCTCCGCCAACGTGGAATCCACATCTTCCACTGAGAACTTCGTCTAATGCACATCTCTGGCTAATGCCTGCTCTGCTGAGCACATCTTAATTTAACAATTGTTATAAAGCACATCCGAAGCTAGCATTCCTGGGATAATCCATATTTCAACCTAACTACCCTGGCAGAACATTTCAATCTAATTCCCCTACTGTAAGTACATAGCAATCTAACACCCTCATATAATGTACATCTCAGTCCATTATTTTGTATTTTGTAAGCCATATTTCGATATGTCTTTTCCATTAGGTCACAGGACTGTCTGGAGACAGTGGCCATCCCTGTGCTGAAAGCTTCCATAGCTCTTATGTTGTCCTTTGGTGACAGGCTGCTGATGGATATGCTCATGAACTTTCACCTTTGGCATCTTGGCTTCAACTCGGGCTTGTTTCTGTGCTTGGAGTCTTAAGCATCCTGTTGGGAGCAGGGGTGACCGGAGAGCCCTGACAAGCCCTCTCTTATGCTAACCAGCAGGGCAGGCCACCTCAAAAGATCAGAGTGTACCTCGGGAGAGGGCCATGAGAGGTCAATGTCAGGGTCAAGGGTCAGGGGTCAGGGTGTAGCTGTTGGCTAATAGAGTGCAAGCTAACCTGTCGTCAAATTGCTGGGCTCAAAGACAATGGCTGCCTCCCACTGATGATTTTACCCTGGGGGAGGGAGTTACTGGCTTTATTGGAAACCTGCCAGTCTCAGAGGTGATGGAAGTGGCTGATCACAGCTAAAGACTGTTTGATTGTTGATGGAGAGGCAGTTCTGTGGTTGGTCCCCAACTGAAAGGTCTACACAGTTGCTTATTGATGTCTGAGTTTTCCACATATGATGGATTTCTCTTCCATCTCCCATGCAGCTGGGACACCACTCCACAGTGGAGGTAGACCACTGTGATGGTTAGTCATAGATTTTTTTCAGGAACTGAGAACCACTAGAGGCAATACTGTCACTGAGTCTTGGCATGACTTAGGATGACATCAACCCTCTTGTTGCCAGTTCAATGGGGCCAAAAAGAAACCAACCCATAATGAACTGAAATTGGGTATATAATAGCCATCAAGACCAAGGCATTTGGGTAAACACAAAAAAGAAAGTGAATATATTCTGGAAGAGATACAGAATTCTATCAATATCCTAACCTCAAACTTTCAACCCATCTCATGCAGGATGAAGAGATAGACTTACCTTTATTATTCTTTCTTCATCTATATTATTCTTTCTTTACCTATATTATTCTTTTTTTATCTACTGTGGGGGATCTAGCCAGGCTAGGGGCTTGGTTAGATAGTTCAAGGAGAGGAGGTTACTAAAGACTTAAATTCCCCCAATTTCCTGGCATCTAATAAATTTAAGAAAGGTGAAAACAGGAGATGGGAAACAAAGTACAGATGTAAAAGTGATGTTCGTCAGAGTCATATGAATGGCAGAGGATTGCCAGCAAACATGCAGCCTGCCAAGACAGACAGTGAAGGACCAGAGGGCACAGATGGGGGGAGTGCTTATTAAAATGGCCAGGCTGCTCCCCTTCTGTATTATGCCTCAAGAAATGGCACCAGCCGGCCGGGCAGTGGTGGCGCACGCCTTTAATCCCAGCACTCGGGAGGCAGAGGCAGGTGGATCTCTGTGAGTTCCAGGAAAGGCGCAAAGCTATATAGAGAAACCCTGTCTCAAAAAACCAAAGAAGAAGAAGAAGAAGAAGAAGAAGAAGAAGAAGAAGAAGAAGAAAAGAAATGGCACCAGCCCTTAGAGAATAAGGGGAGCCACTCCAGATTATGAAGAATGACCGTCTAGGCTATCACATCGACAGGTCAGGATACACGTCTTCAGCCACGCCAGTGTGGTGTGAGGGTATATGGTGAGATCTTGGGTTTGTTTATAAACCATTTTTGCTTCTTTAGTCCTAGATGTTCTTTGATAAAGAGTATCATCACACTGTCCATGGAACACGAGTACAACGAAGGCTGATTCAGATCGAGGACTGCTGCCTACCTGGCATAAAGAGCATATTAGAGCCACACATCCACACACGTTTGTTTCCTTTCACTCCTCCTCCCTCCCTTTCCTTCCTCCCCATGGAGAGAACTCTGGGCCTGATAGGCAAAGCACTTTACCACTGAGTTACATCTCTAGTCCTTGTTTCCTTTCTCCATTAAGCTGGGACATGCGTTTTTATTCTGATGATGGGTTTTGGATAATAAATCTTCTCTTGGTGAGCCAAGCCTATATTTAGAAATACAGGTACATTCCAACTTGACCAAGGGGACTTTAGTCTAGACATCAATAAACTATGGCCTATAGGATAAATCTGGCCCACTTCCTAATTTTGTAAATAAAGTTTTATTGAAACACTGTCATGTTCATTCATTTATGTATTAACTATGCACCTAATACATCAAAAATAATAGAGCTGTTGCAACAAAGATGGTATGGCCCAAAAGACCTAATAGCTTTATTAGAAATACCTTTATAGAAAATGTTTTCAGGCTTTGATCTTAACTGGCAGATATTCTTTCATTTTTTATTGAAAAAATATAACAATTTAAAAATTATATTTATTTATGTGGCTGTGAATGTAGGGGTAGGTGGGAGTACTGTAGCTCGAGGTGTGTGTACCACAGCTCACATGTGCAGGTCAGAGAACAACTGGAGAGAATTTGTTTTATCCCTCCACCATGTAGGACCTGGAGATCGAACTCAGGTCCTGAGGCTTGGTGGCAAGCCCCTTTACTCACTGAGCCATATCACAGGTCCTTGTTTACAATCTTATGCGGACTTGCAATATGAGAAGCAGGGACAAGCATCAAACATTTCTCCAGGAAGCCTGAACTCTTTCCTGTTAGGCATAAGCATTTTATTATTGGTAGAATGTCCCTGGTTCCATGGAGCCATCTGCGTGTTCTGCACTGGTTGGGGAGGCTCTGGGTGCTTCTTATGGTCCTAAATGCTCAGAGGTCTATTAAGAGATGATGTAAGTGGTACAGCCAGTCAGTCTGTGCCTGAAAAACTTGGGACTTTTTGATATTTTAATTGTGGAAGGAGTGAATTACTGGGGGGGGGGTGAGGGAGGGTGGTAGGGGAGGGGAGCAACAGAGGACAACGTATAACGACACATGTGGAGAGGCTGTGATGAAACGGAGCATTTGGCACGTTAAGCTAACAGCTCAGCACTGAAAAAGGGGGATGGTGAAGCGAGAGAGATGGCTCAGCAGTTCAGAGACTTGATGCTCTTATAGAGAACTTGGGTTGGGTTCTCAGCACCCACATGGAAGCTCACGGTTGCCTAAAACTCTAGTTCCAGGCATCTGATGCCATATTCTGGCCTCCTGGGGCATCAGGCACACATGTGGTACACATACATACCTGTAGGCAAAACACTCATGCATATAAAATAAAAATAAATACTTCTTGAAAACAATAAGGATGTGTTTTCTCATCTCATAATCTAAGGATTAAATGAGATTTTTATATGTATGTGTATGTGCGCGCGCGCGCGCGCGCGTGCACACACACACACACACACACACACACAGTGACTTATTATAAAGCTTGCCTCACAGTTATTTTAACTATATTATGTTAATATATTATAATTAGCACAGATGTTAATACCATCAATTATTATAACATTTGCCCATTATATTAACAGTATTAATATTATTTCATTTGAATAGGTTAACATAATAATATGACTGGAATCATCAATTATCTTGTAATTATTACTAGTGCTAGGGACTTTGTTAGTGCTGTACCTATATTTGCATCTTGATCTAAACGTTCCTAAACAAGGGTTTGGAATGTAGCTTAGTGGGAGAGTGCTTGCTTAACATATGCAGTCCTCTAGGTTTAATACCAAGTACTGAAAAGAAACAAAAACAAAATAACTATCCCTGGCAACACTAACGCTTATTGGTTAACTAATGTAACTAGTCACACTGAACAAGTGTTGTGTCCTGAGGGAATCCAAGATGGAAGTCCACTGGATGCCAGCCGCACAGCTAACCTTCTCTTGCTCCACTCTTTTGAGCAGATCAGATAACTGGACAGTTAATGAATTCATTTGTTTTTTTTGTTTTGTTTGACAGTTTCGTGTAGGACAAACTGCCTCAAACTTGATATTCAATTGAGGATGACCTTGAAATTCTGATCCTTTCACATTGAACCTCCCTAGTGCTGGATTTCAGGTGTGTGCCCCATTGCCTGCCTAGTGTTTATTACTCTCTATCTTACGTGGAGTTCAGAGTGACACCACTGTTCAAAACAGCTCCTACCTCTCCATCTGTGTTCCACAATTAACTTTTCAGCTAGCAGTTTGGTTTCAGTGCCAATGAATTAATTAGATGTTCAATGCTCATTACCAGGATTTTATCCTGTCAGTGGATAGGAAAGAAACAACAATTATTATTTAATATATATCGAAGAGCTCCATAAGCACAGACAACCTGCCTTATTGTTGAGGTAGCAGCACGCTTCAGTCATGCATAACTTAGAAAAGCAGTTGGACACTCATGGAAGCCCAAGCTCTCTGACACTGTGATATGACAGACTGCTGTGGCCCCTGACCCCTGATAGGTCAAGCAGTTCCTAATTATTTTTCCCTAAGTGCATTTTCTATATTGGGATTACTAAATGGTCACTCCCAAAGATACTATCCCTCTCCTTGTCCCAGGCAGAGGGAGTCCTGCAAGAAGTCATGTTTTCCACCCCCGTGAACAGACTAGCAGAATGCACACAACTACAAATGTCCCTGAACGAAGGCTTTAGGGCCTTTTAGTTTTACTTCCCTCTTTCATAGATTGGCTCAGGTTACTCAGACAAGACCCAGAGGTGCTGCCCAGAGAATCAGCTGGACAACGTGAGCTCCTGACTATGAAGAATGGCTTCTACATGGCTGGGGCTCTTTTGACCCAGTGGTCAACTGTGTAAGCTTTGAATAAGTCAGCCCTGGGTTCAAGCCTTGCCCATGTTCTTTACCACAGACTTGCCTTGTATCACTCTGACCCATGGTTTCTTCATCATCAGTGAAAGGTCATGCCTACCTCATACACTGTTTTGCACATTAATCTGAAAAAGGCCTAGTAAATAGTCACTGCTCTAATGTTCACTGTATGGCTATGTTAGAATAGAAATAGAACTCACAGTTCCTGTTTGGGGCAACTTAAACAACATGGTATAATCAGAAATTGATAAAGCAAGGTCGAAAAACATCAACGTATTTACACGTGGCTATTGTATACCAATCAAAGGTTGAAGGTATCGGAGTGACTCATTGGCTATTATTTGTTGTTCACAGACTGTAAAGAAGTCTGGACCTCATTGGCCTTCATAACTTCAGCATTTTCTAGCAAAATACACTGGCACATTTCAACATCCAATATACACCTACTGAACTCAACTGGATTTCTTTGTAAATTCATTGCCATTCTAGCAAAAGTAACCATGGGTACAATTGATATATGCACAGATGTGAAACATGAACACCATCCCAGTTGGAGAGGTCTTGAAGTCAACTTCAGGAGTACAAAAATGAAACAGAAATTCTTAATGGAATGTGCAAATACAATGGAATATTATCTTGCAGTAAAAATGAATGACAACATGCTGTGAGACTGATGGCCATTGACAATGCCAGGCTAAGTAAAAGCAGCCAGTCAAAGATGTACATAATATAAGCTGGGCAGTGGTGGCACACACCTTTAATCCCAGAACTTGGGAGGCAGAGCCAGGCAGATCTCTATGAGTTCGAGGCCAGCCTGGTCTATAGAGTGAGATCCAGGACAGGCACCAAAACTACACAGAGAAACCCTGTCTCGAAAAACCAAAAAAAAAAAAAAAAAAAAAAAAAAAAAAAAGAAAAAGAAAAAAAAAAGAAAAAAGAAAAGAAAAAAAAAGGAAAAAGAAAAGAAAAAGATGTACATAATAAATGATTCTATTTATAGGACATGCTCACCTGCTCACCACCCAAAAGTTCATGAAGACAGGAAGGAAGTAGATCAGTGGTTGCCTAGGCCCGAGGGTATTGGATAGAAACAAGAATGAGAGTTCCCTTTGGAATGATGAAGGTAATGTCTGAATAGTGAGTGTAGTGATGATCACATAGTCCTGTGAACATGCTCACACTCATCAAATAGTGTCCTTTAATTGGATAGAATGCTTAGTACAGGAATTACATCCCAGTTATGATTAATAATTTAAGAAGAGGGGGTAAACACATTGAGATATCATCAGAATACTGGCAAGATGGCTCAGTGACTAGGAGTGTTTGTTGCTCTTGAAGAGGACCGAGTTCAATTGCCAATCAAACTGGGTATCTTACAATCGCCTGTACCTGCTTCCAAGTTCATGCACACATAAATACACACAGAACTGGAAGTATAGCTATGCTTCAAGACTGCTCAACCCATCATTTTTGTTTACAAATATAGATGAAGCTGGAATACATATTCTGTATACTCTCCCATGTGTAATCTGTAGACTATTTTTTTTTCCTTTTGAGATAGTGTCTCACTGTCAACTCTCCAGGTATATCAGGCTCACCTCAAAGTCACAGCAATCTGCCTGCCTCTGTCCTTTTAGTTCTGGGATTAAAAGTATGTGTCAACATGCCTGGTGATGAACAACCATTTGATTAAGGTGTACCTTACATTACTATATTTACAGAATCCACTCACTTTGGATGCAATTACATCTCTATATTTTAATCACAAATGATTTTACAGTTTTTTTGGATCTAGGGTTTGATGTAGCCAGCTAAGTGCTCTCTCTCTCTGAGCTATATCCTGAGCTCTTGTACTTAAAATTTTTATAATAAAACCAAGAAATATTTATATATTTTGTTTGGACATCTATATATCAGTATGTATTATTAGTGATTTAATTTTCTACTTTCCTGCATACTATATTTTATAAAATTTCTACAATGAATAATGTTACCCTGGAAAGAGTTAAATAGTATAAAGATAAATCTATTACATTAGGGGCTAGAGAGATGGCTCAGCAGGTAAAAGTGTATTTTTCTAGAGGACCTGGGTTCAATTTCCAGCACCCACATAGCAGTTCACAAAGGTTTATAACTCCAGTTCCAGGTATCAAATGTCCTCTTCTGGTATCTGTGGGTATTATATATATATAAACATGCAGGCAAAACACTCAGACACATAAAAACAAATAAATCTTAAAAAATAGAAAAAAATACACAGTCTCACCAAGAAGTGACTGAGAAGCCCAGTTAATCAGGGAAGGTATTTTAAAGGGAAAAATGAAGAAGTAGCAACTAGAAAAACTTCTTGAATGAAGGTTTCAGAAATAAAGAATTTCCAGTGGTCCAAGGATGTCCTCCAAGTGGAACCAATCAGAGTCAAGTTGGAGCAATGCTTTGAGGAATTCTGAGGACCTTGGGATTTGATATCAGGAAAGAGAAGCTGCTGCCTGCTCAGTGACAGTGAGTGTTTGCAATTGATTAGTGATGTCTGCATGGACAGAAGAATGGAAGGATAATGGCAACCAAACCATAGACTTTCTATCACTGAAGGGCATTATGTAGACACAGCCCAGTTTTTTTCTACAGCCTTTGAGAAATCATATGCTGATTTCTACATGCTGAGCTGACAAGGTAGACTTCGAACTCTCATCTAATTTTTCCAAATTCCCATGAACATGTTCCAACCCACACAAGTTCCACTCCACTTGATAACACTGGCTTTGCCTGAGGTAACTCAATGACATGTGAAATTTCTATTGTGCCAGTGGAGAGAATGAACAATGCAAACAGGGAAGAGGGATGGGGTGGAGAGGTAAGAAGGGGGTTAGAACTGCAGTCTCCTCCAGCCCCGAGTTACTGAAAATACCCTCTATGACAGCTGGATGCAGCCTGCTCTCCTTGAAAGACAGCTCCCCTCAACCCCAACAGAAGGTATTTTTAGTATATCCTGGGTACCAGATAACTGCTCCTATGTCCTGAAAGATGATGAATTCATTCAAACAACAAGTCAGGGCCCTGGGTATCACTCAGCTCCAGCCAGTCATAACAGCTGCCAAATATAAAATATTACATGTATCCCGTGAGTCTTGGTTTGCGTTCCCCTCATCATGCATATTCAAGAATCTCCTTCTGTCCCTAGCTGTCAGAGACGGTGACAGTTGCATTAGGGGTGGGGGGTCCTCTAGCATTATCGAGAGAGATTATTTTTTAACCAAATTTATTTTCCATTGTAAATGTTTAAATCCATATTAAGTCCAGATTAACACAGGCAGCAGCTTCAAAGGATATCAACTAGGGGGAAAATAATAATAAATGAAATGGTTCAGGACGGGTCCCATCACAAGGAATATTTTCAGACTAGAAAAGAAAGTTGTTTGGATTAAAAAGATATCTAAAGAAAATATGTTTCCCAGGGATTGCTGGCTCCCTTCACCGACACCCAAACTTTGTATACAAACCAGGCCCCAGCACTTTTTCTCTCCTAGCACTTTCCTTCTCCTTCTTCGCATGATTGGAATTAATAATGTAGATAAACCCTAAACAAATCAGGATTAGTGCTAACTGCATCTTGAGGTTTAGGATGCAGTAGGAAAATGAAAAGGGAGAGAGAGGGGAAAAAAAAAACCAAAGAAGGTTGCAAAAAAACAAAAAAACCCCAACTGCCCAGAGTCTCGGGAAGGGGGTGGGGAGAAGGAGAAGAGAAACAGCAAGAAGGAAGGACCAGCTGAGCTGAGTAATCAAAGTCCTTCTAATCACAGCAGCTTTGGAGATGTGTTCAAAGGCTCTTCCTCGACCACAGGCTGGGCGAGGTCACAAGTGCAATGCAGTGGCTGGGGAGGGGGAGGGGTGCCTGGGATTTGGGTAGAGCTCTGCCATCTCTGGATGGTCAGCATGCAGCATCTCAGGAAACTGGTCCAGTTCTCTAGTTGGGAAGGAACAATTCCATCTCCAACTTGCTCAACCTCTGAAGAGATGAAAAAAATTCCATGCCAAGATGTTTGTTCCTACCTGGAAAGTTCCTCCCAGAGCACTGATCCCAGGAAGAAGAAGAATTTTCTTTCTGAGGACAAATAACTGCATTATGGAGTGGATTTTAATGAAGCCATTCAGATTCTTGGATGTATCTGAGTCTGAGTCATTGAAAATGGCCCCAGCACATGGAATAGCTCTCTCTTCCCCTTACAGGAGGCCTCAAGGCAGAAGATGATGCAGACTGAGCACACTTCCTTTGGTCACTTTTTAAAGCTTGATTCCCAGTCAATAAAGGCTTCTGTGGAAGCCCCCAATTTTAGCCAAAGGAAGCAGTATCCTCCAGACTCACTCCCACGGCTGTGGAGATCGTGGCTGCCAGTGTGAAGCTAGGGCACGAGACGAGCTCTGAAAGCATGCCAGCCTTCTCCACTGTGTTGGCCTCAACAGATTCAGACATGGTGTAACTTTCTCCTTCCCGTGGGGCACTGTAGAACGGCCAGCCACACTGCCAGCCTGTGACAAGACCCCTCTTGGTGCCTGCCTCAGATGGCTTCTCTTTGGTGAAGGCACAGGCTTCTTTCTGATTTGGCCTAACCTTCCAGCAACCACGCTGGAAGGTTTTGGGAGATCATGTCCTCCATCTGTTTCCTGTTCCGCTTTTCAGCATGTCCTCTTTTCTCTCCTGCAGCTCAGTGAGAGGCGTGCACATCTTGGGACATCCACTCCCTCTCCCTGTCTGTGCAGAAGTTTATTATCTTTGCGGGTTGTTCTCTCTTCCCAGAGATGCACCAGAAGGGAGAGAAATGAGAGACTGGGGGGCTGGGTGACTTTCTTGTTTTGCAAGCCATTTGTGGCTTGCTGTAACTGTGCAGTAGATTGGTACCAAAACAACAGCATGCATTTTAAAGGGCTCTTGATAGTTACCATGGTAATTTGAGATTTTGATAAATAAAAATATATTCTGGGGAATAAGAGTAAGTCAGAGGTTTAACCTTCAGAAAACCTCATTATACTAATGATGGGTGAAGAATGAGGGAGAAATGGTAAAATCATGGCCCTGCACTAACATGAACTCAATTCCAGCCTCAAAATAAAGGATTTTTGTTTTCAGTTGGAATATATATCCTTACAATCTCAAACACTATCCAAAGTCAAAACAATGCACCATTAAGGGTAAGTGATCTTTAGGGCTTTAGGTTTCAGAGGTCAGCAAAAAGGACATTGTCTTACAGATAACAGGCATCTCCCAGACACCAGGGCCTTGGTTGCAAAGAAGAAGCTGAGCCACCAACCCTAGACCTGTCACTAAGATCTTCACTTAAACCTACCAATGGTAATAAGACAAGTGGAAGCTGCTCATACAATGAGACACAATTCCTTACACATGGATTTTAGAGGCACATATACCATTTTGTATGTAGATATACACATAGAAACACACAGTCAGCCTTCCCTAAATGCCAATCCTCAACCGCCAATTCAGCCAAATACAGATTTAAAGTATGTGAGAAAGTGACATCTGCACAGGACAGGCCCGGACTCCCTCTTGTCAGTGTCCCCTGAACAAGTACACTGGAGGGATTCACACAGAACCTACATGGCATTAGAGACAGTGATCTAGAAGGGACTTAGAATGCAGGAGGGTGTATGTAGGTGACATGAAATTCCATGCTACTTTATATGCAGTACTTGAACATTCACAGAGTTTGGTATCTGAAGAGGGCTTTGGAATCAGTTCCCTGAGGATAACTGTTGATATATGTGTAGACACCACACACACACACACACACACACACACACGTGTATACACACATACAAACACACATGGGGGTGGGTGGTGGGTGGGGGTGGGTGGGTGGTGGGTGGGGTGAGGGTGGGTTGAGCATCTTGATTCAAAAAATTTGAAATCTGAAATGCTCCTGAATCCAAAACTTTTTGAGTACCAATTTAACACTATGTGTAGAAAACTCCTCACCTGACCTCATATGACAGATTGCCATCACAATGCAGATATACTAAAAATACTGTATAAAATACCTTCAGGCTGTGTGTATAATGTGCAATGTGAAAGGCAAATAAATACAAATTAAAATGGATCACATTCCCATGATAACTCATTATGTATATGCAAATATTCCAAAATTGAGGGGGAAATCTGAATTATCAAATACTTCTTGCACTAATATTTTTGTTAAGGAATACTAAGTATGTGTATGTATGTGTGTTTGTGTGTTTGTGTGTGTTTGTGTGTTTGTGTGTGTGTGTGTGTGTGTGTGTGTGTGAGAGAGAGAGAGAGAGAGAGAGAGAGAGAGAGTGTATGTATGTATGTACAAAACTTTTCCCTGATAATATAAGTGGTAATTTCTATTTAACCAAATGATTTTTGGTACAGAAGGAAAATTGTATAATTAGAAAATCATGACTCTGAAAGGCGATGGTAGGGCTGGGGATGTAGCTCAGTGGAGAGACAGTTGGCTTTATCCGCATGTACAAGAGCACAAGTCTGGTCCCTAGACCTGCATAAGCCAAGCATGGTGGCCCAGCCACCACCGCAGTGCTTGGGAGGTGGAAGCAGGAGAATTGGGAGATCAAGGCTTGGGGACAATAAAAAACAGGCAAACAGAAACAAAAGACAATGATCTGGATAGTAAGGCAATCCGAAATAGATTTTCAAGAACTGAGATGTGACCAGTTCTGCAACTGGGCCGTTCACAAGGAGGAAATGCCATGAGCAGGGTCACAGGGATAGCCCAAGGATGCTGTTCGCTCCAGTGCCCCTTCCTCATGTGGTTGCCAGTGCACACTGGTTTGCGTGGATGGTGACTGGTAAGTCCTGGGGTTGCACAGGCCAAGGACCTTCTCTGTAAGGACTGTGCTCTCTGGCCCACTGAGACAGACATTGGGACTCAACACAGGTTAATTCCATTCTTTTTATGATGGAATCTGTTCCAGGCGATTTAGGCATCTTTGGCAAAGAGCTAGCCCATCTCAGAAATAGCAAGGTGCCAAGGAGAGAGTGGTGCTTTTCCCCGCCACTCGCCCTTCAAGAAACAAGCAAATTTGCCAGCCCATAGCTTTACCTCCCTGTTTCTCATTTCACATAACGGAAACAGAGAAAATTCTCGAAGTCTGAACAGTGATAATTAAGTCTGGATTGGATGGGATATTTGTAATTTTGAATGTTTGAGTTCTGAGAGGAAAAAGCTATGTCATGTTGTTGGCCAAATGACCCTAGTGATTAAGATTCCTATGGCATTATTTAGTTAGCTGGCTTTTTATAACACTGTGAGGTTTGCTGTGAGCTGTGAAGGAAGCCACTAGGCTCAGAGGGATGAGGCCAGCTCCAGAGAGCATCAGACGCAGCAGCGCCTTCTCCCCACCCTTGTTACTCACAGAGTTAGCCTCTCTGAACTCCTTCAGACCCAGGAGACAAGCTGAGAGTAGCCGCCGAAAGAAGCATTTTTCTGAAGCCAATGGAAATGGTGTCCTGATCCAGGAAAAGAAAAGTGAGACAGGAAAGGGAGGGTCACATTTTTGAAGGAAATCATGCAGTATTTTGGTAAATCCTTTGTTGATGAAAAAAAAAATGAACAGCACATTAATTATGTCCTGAGAATGGAACATTGCTAGTCTGTATTTCCTAGGCTGGGTCTGTCGTCAAAGCATCTCCTACCCAGTGGACTGGAGACTTGGGTCTTAGACGTATGTTGTGAACATTCCCAGAGTGTTGAAATCTGCCCGAAGCAGGAGACAGGATGACATTTTATGAGACACGACCTAATTGTTTGGGACCCTTACAAGACAGGAAGGTCCCATTCCCTGCAGAGTAATGAAATGAAATACACCAAGAAAAACGTCTTCTCTCTCTCTCTGTCTCTCTCTGTCTGTCTCTCCGTCTCTGTCTCTGTCTCTCTCTCTCTCCTTCCTTTTGTCTCTTTGTGCCTTAAAAGAAGAATTTATCAGGGATAAGCAGATTGGAGGGGAACTGGAGGATGGCTCAGGGGATAAAACACTCACTGTGCAAGTGTGCGGACCAGACTTTGGGTCCCTAGCAGCGATGGACATGCCAGGACAAGTGTGTCAGTGTGACTGTAATCCTAGTGCTGGGAAGGCAGAGACTGGGTATCCCTGGAGCAGGCTGGCTCCCTAGACTTGCTGAATCAGTGAGAGACTCTGCCTTAAAGAAAAAGGGGAGAGCAATATGGGAGATCACCTGATACCAACCTCTGGCTTCCACATACATGTGCACGTGTGTCTGTAACACGTGAACACTCATATATGTAATGTATGCATGCCATACACATTTACATATGCAAAAATAAATAAGAACGCCATAAGTAATATATATTCATGATATTATTTCACAAAAGTTTGAAAGTTTCGTTTTGATAGGTATATCCACAGCCCAACGCGGGCTATTGTCTTCTAGTGGATAGGAATCCGAAGAGAGCATGGCAGATGTGGCTTCTCGGTCATCCCCTTTAAGCAGAGTCAAAGGATAATTGCCATTTCTTTGGAGGAACACACTGTGTTATACAGACCACATTGTGGGAAGAAAAATGGTCACATGTGTTCTCTCCTTTGTCTCTGCCTTGGGTACTGTCTTCTGGTGGATTCTGGTCTGTCTATGGGATTTTCTTTGGCCTTGGGGATATCTTTGGCAAATGGAATATCAGCCCAAACTGGAAGGCGAAGACAGTATGTATGGGTTATTCTTTTGTCCTGCTTTGGGCTCACCATAGGATGAAGCTTCGTGCTTCCTTGTGGAGAGACCAGAGAACCTTCTCAGGTGACGTCAAGCCCACCACCGGCCATGAAGTCCGGACTGTTCTTATTCACCCGTCTGTCAAACAGATGCACTAGGAGAATCATTCAATTCTCCTCCCAGTGAGAAATGACCCATTGTTTTAGGTGACTACCCTTCGGGGGTGGCTTGTTAGATGGCAAACGTTGTATTTATTTGCCTTCCCTCCATGACTAGGGCCATCTTCCTTGGATACAAAAGCCTTCTTGGAAGTCTGATTGCAAGTATTACACAATGACAATCCCTGTCTGGTTGGGAATCTACTCAGGTATTCTGGAATCAAAAAAAAAAAAAAAAAAAAAAAAAAGCCACTCCCGATGGGTGTCTATCTCCCTGTTTCACAGGAATGGCATTCCTTGTTTTAGCAGTCATGAACAAAGCTCCAAAGGCAGGAATCCAAACAGAGCACAGACGTAGCTTCTCCATTGTCCTCCTTCCTTACCCCACAGCTGCAGATCTCCAGCTCTGAGCCTGGCTGATTCCAGTCTTCTATCTACATGTCCCTGATGGCTGCTATCATAATCTCCCTTCTTAATTGCTTCTTTCAAGTCGGTATCTCTCTTATCACCAATGTAAGAAAGAAAGAACATCAGGATTGCTTTGGTCTTTTAAGTAAAATGGGAATTTTGTCATGGTATTCTTATTCTTTGGGGGCAAAGGTTGTCTTGGTGGTGGTGGGAACTGATCCTAGATCCACCAACTGGATTCCTTATCTCTAATCTTCCAAAGCATTCTACTTCTCCAGGCTCTTGCCCTGTTGTTTATATATTACCTCATTCCCAAGGTGCTCACCATGCCTTTCTACTAGATTCTTTGGCATCCCTGGCTCCAGCCTGCTGTGTTCCTGTTCAGAAGTTCCCAGAGGTCTTCATGCTCTACAAAGCCCTAATCTCTTTACCAGCCTCTGAGGGTCTCACAGGCCAATTTGGTCTGACTCTGCTTTACCAATGGTCGCCATCTTAATTCACTTGTAAACACAACCCCAGCCAAGGCTCGGACACAGTCTCTGCCACTGTCTGCTCCCGGCCATTTCATTTCCCTCTGTACAAGAGTTTAGCCGAAAGGATGTCTTTCCTCCATAAAGTTTTCTCCAGGAAGCACCTTTCATGGGACTGTTTGCTCTTCTGAATTTTCTGTGGTTCACAGGGTCCCAATTGTTCGTTGTTACTGATATTATTCTGTCTGTATGGTCAGTTGTTGGTCTCATTCTTTTTTTTTTTTAAGATTTATTTCCTTATTTTGTACACAGTGTTCTCTGTCTGCACGCCAGAAGAAGGCACCAGATCACATTACAGATGGTTGTGAGCCACCATGTGGTTGCTGGGAATTGAACTCAGGACCTGGCAGGAAACTCTGGAAGAGCAGCCAGGGCTCTTAACTTCTGAGCCATCTCTCCAGCCCCTGGTCTCATGTTTTTTAAATCTTCAAGACTTAACCTGATCTGGCACTTCTTATCAGAGGGACTAACTTTTCCCAGCACCCGAAGCACCTAGCAGAAGGCTGGATGTAAGAAAAAGCACTCTGCAAAGGCTGGGCACCATGCTGCTCTCTAGCTTTGAGCACTATTTCTTCAAGTATGATGGGGGCATCCTGGTCCCAGCATGACTCGGGCTGGTCAGTAAACACTGTCTCTTGGGCTCTTCCAATGACTAGATTTGCTTTCTATTGGAAAGGGTCAGGAATCTACACTGTAGACAAACTTCTAAGGTAACTCTTAAGTTCAAAACAATTTGAAAATCAGGGCTGGTGAGTGGGGTCAGTGGGTAAAGGACTTGTCATACCAAGCACAAAGACCTTGTTTCAGGTGTCCAAGTCCACATAAAGCCAGATGCCATGGTTTATGCATGTAATCTCAGCACTCCCGTGGTGAGATAAATGATGGGCACGAGGAAGATCCCTGGAAACTGGTAGCATCTCTCTACACCCTGATGGACAACAGAAAATTGTGTCTAAAACAAAGTGGAGGTAAAGGCCACCACTGGAGACAAGCCTCTAGCCTCCACATGAGCACCATAGTGCATGAAAACCTACAGAAAGATGATGGAACTTCACCTGGCCAGACATGAATTGTTTCCATCCACTAGAAGATCTGTGGTAAAAGAAGGATTTTCAAATGTTTTATTTTCCCCTACCTTGTGTGTGTGTGTGTGTGTGTGTCTGTCTGTCTGTCTGTCTGTCTGTCTCTCTCTCTCTCTCTCTCTCTCTCTGTGTGTGTGTGTGTGTGTGTGTGTACATGAGTGTAGGTACCTGAGAAGTCCAAAGAGGTATTGGACCCTCTGAAGCTGGAGTTATACACAGTTACTTGGGTGCTGGGAACCGAATTCAGTCCTCCCCAAGAGCAGCAAGTGCTCTTAATCACTGCACTCCCTCTTCTGCCTCTAAACACATACATTATAGATTAAGTTTTGATGGGAGATGGCTGTGTAAATTTGTTTTCTTAAAGGCAGTTTTTTTCAAGAGCAACAGTTTTATTGCCATAAAATTAATCCCTTTAAAGTATACAACTCAGTGGGTTTTAATATTTTATAGAATATGCAGCCATTACCAACTCTTAGAGCATTTTCATAATCCTCTAAAAAAATTCCCTCATTAGCAGTCACTCTTTGTTCCTTCTTTTAGCTTCTGGCAACCACAAATCAGTTTTCTGACTCTGTATTTGTTGAATAGGAAATCTATAACGACGGACACACACCTGTCTCTGGTGTACCTGGCTTCTTTCACTTAGCATAGTGTTTTCAAGGTTCACCCACATTGTAACAGATGTCAGTACTTCATTGCTCTTTATAGTTGGGTAATATTCTATTTTATGGACAGGCCATACCTTATCCCTTTGCCATTTGTTGGATATGTGGTTTGCCTTTACTCTGGCTATTATGAATAACAGCATTTCTCTTGAGTATATTCCTGGGAGTAGAATTTTGGATTGGATGGTAGCTCTATGATTAAGGAACTCTTTTTCATCTCTGTACTTCACTATTCCTGCTGTCATTGGATGCTTGGAACTATGGGATTCTTACTCTGCTCCGAGCCCTGTAGTGAGTTCTTCATATATACAGTCTCATTTAACCTTCACAAAAATATCCCACTTCACAGAAAGGAAGACTGAGGCATAGATACCCAAATAACTTAGCAGAAGGCTCACTGATCAGAACTTGGATCTAACTCCAGCCCCTAATGCCTCCAGCCACTGCTCTATTTGAGCTAGAAGTATATTTTCACAATAAAACTATTTGTTTTCATATTAATCTAAATGTGAAAAATAATAGACAGTGATGGATAATGATGAATGTGCTGACTCTAGGGGACGGTGGTCTTCTGTGAGTTCCCAGCCAGAACTGGGTCCCAAGAAAGCATGGGCACCCAAGTTCCTGGTCTTAGATGGCATGATTCATGTACAGAGTTCAGATTTTGGGAACACGTGGTTTTCAGGTGTTTTCTATGGCATTTCCCTCGGGACTCAGCAGTGATTGGTGGAAGAAGTGCTTCTGCACACACACATGGGACAGAAGATGGCCGTCACTGGGGATAACATATACCCAAGTTCATCTAGCCACCACAGATTTGCTGTGTTCCTGTGGGTACTCTATTCCAGCAAGCTTGTACAGAGATAGATGCTGGCTTTAAAAGAATGTGGGCTAGGACACCCTAAGTACCTAAGAGCTGTTCAATGTTCTTGGGGTTCTGACAAACTAATTGCTTAGTGAAAAAATATAGCAGAAAAAGTGTCTCAATAGTAAACCAGGAGATAGATTAGATGTTGGTTTGGAGGCCAAAACTGGCCTGCCACCTGTTATGATGAGTAAAGTTTTATTGAGGCAGGGCCACGCCCACTCACTGACATACTGCTTTTGGTGTTTCTGTGTGACCATAGCAGATGGAGGACTTGTGACAGAAACAGTATGACTTGCAAAACCTAAACTATTTTATCTCTGGGCCTTTAGAGACATGGTATGTTGACTCCTGGGAAAAGCAGAAACCAAAGGATACAGCAGAATTAACTGGACCAGCCATTCAGAAGAGCAAATGTTTACTAGTGTTTGTGCTTGTGTATATGGGGATGGTTCTTTAAGGAAAGAGAGGTTTAATTGTGTGTGTGTGTGTGTATGTATGTGTACCTGCACGCAGGTTCCTGTAGAGGCCAAAGGCATCAGATTCCCTGGAGTTATAGGCTGTCGGGTTTCAGGAACCAAAGTTAGGTTCTCTGAAAGAGCAATATGTGCTCAACTTCAAAGCTTTCTCTCCAAGTTTGTTTGTTTTTTGTTTTTGTTTTTGTTTTTGTTTTGAGATGAGATATCACTGTCTCAGGCTGGTCTTGAGCTTACTATCCTGCCTCAGTCCAGTTGCTGTGATTATAGATATAATATTATATGATTATATCATTGGACATGACTTTAGCATGAGTACTAGAGAAGGGTAGAGCATGGACAAGAGAAGGTGGGGATAGAGTCCTCTGAGGGCATTGGTGGGGTCCTCAATAAATAATATAATATACTGCTGTTGCAAGGCAGCGTGTATAGCAGAGGTGATATTTAATAATGATGCTGATTTTTGTTGGCTACATCCTTGTGAGGTGGGCATGTGATGTGTGTCCTCAGTTTAGCAGATGAAGGTCAGAGACGTTGGCTAAAACTCTTACTGAAGATGGCAGAGCTGCTGAGCCCACCCTGCAAATCCAGAAAAGTTTGGCTTCTCCAGAGAGCCTGTCCGCAAACCCCACACCTTGTGTCTAGGTACAGCAGAGGATACAAGGGACATTCTAAACCCAAACCCTTTGGTTAATTTCTAAACCAATGTATTTGTTTCTTGATCTTTATGTCCTGTAATCCATGACTGTGAGACAGTGAAACACACAGGTTAGTTGAAATCCTGCCAAGTAGAACCTGAACACACTGATGGCTTTATCATTTATCTGCTGAAGAACCTGATCACCTTAGATCTTTATGAGTGTGTGTGTGTGTGTGTGTGTGTGTGTGTGTGTGTGTGTGTGTAAGCAGCAGGCTGACACCAGGTGTCTTCCATTGTTCTCCATCTTATTTCTTTGTTGAGATAGAGCTTCTCACTGAACCTGGACTTTGACGTACTGGCTAGATTACGACCCCAGGCACACACCTGTCTCCACCGCCCAGGCTGTGGGTGTGAATGGTCGCACCTGGCTGCTGCATGGATGCTGGAGATCCGAACTCATGTTCTCATGCTTGCACATCAGGTACTTCACTGAGTCACCTCGCTAGCCTGAGCATCTTAAGTCTCTGAGGTACCAGTTCATCTCAACCCCAAAACAATGTGGCTGATGCTCCTTAGAAAATTTGCTGTCTAAACTATGTTTTTTATTATAGCTAATATTTATTTACTTAATTTATTTAGCTCCACCTGCCTCTGCCTCTTGAGTGCCAGGATTAAAGGCATGTGCCACCATACTGGCTTCCTTTATTTTGGAGACAGGGTCTTAGTCTTATGTATTTCATGCTGTCTTTAATTCTCTATGGAATCAAGGGTGACTTGGAACTTCTCATCCTCCTGCCTCCACCTGCCAAGTAGTAGGATTAAAGGCACACAGCGCCACAACTAGTTTCTACGGTGGTAGATGTCAAACTCCCTAGCTCTGCGCATGCCAGGCAAGCACTCCATCTACTTGGGCTACGTTCCTAGCTCTAACAGTATTTACTGAGCTACAGACCAAGCACCGCCATTAACCAGTGTGTGTCTAATCCCTTCGATGACCCTCAAGAGGTGGGTACCATTATATCTCTATCATACAGACGAGGCCAGTAAGTTGCGAGCAGCGTGAGCAGTTAGCATGCCTGAGAAAAAAGATGGGAGCTGTCTGAGTTGAGATGTGAATACAGGTGGCAGGGCTTCGGGGCTTGCACTCTTAGTCACTCTCAGTTGCACACCACCACTCTCTGACAAGCAGAGGGTTGCAACACTTTGAATCATACCCAAGAAGTCAAAGAACGGTGTGCAGAAATCAGGGGGAAAACTACCGTGTTCCCAACACACAGCTCAGCTACCCCTAGATTTAGAAGATGATGAGTCTAAACCCAAAGGATCCCAACAGGGTCTCAGTCCTGCAGATATCTCAGAGGGAAGCCAGAAATGCAGGAAGAGTGCAAGGGGTGAGCTGGAGTTAGTCCTAGCAGAGAGGCAAAACCCTGACAAGATCTGAGAAGAAAAAAATATGGGTCTATGTTGTCATTTAGGGACTTAACAAGGGCTTACGTGCAAAAAGGTTTCAACAGACCCCCAAGAAGGTCTGTATAACCTTGTTTCAGAACCTGGATCCTTAACAAACTGCACTTTGTCCCATTTAGGTTGGTGTTAGGCAACTGGGTCACACTCTGCCTGGTGCCTAGCTTGTGGCTAAGAGAGGGAACAATATAGAAGAATATGATGTAGTTTAGGATGCCTGGGATGTGTTCACTGTGGACCTAGTAACAAGCAAATATAACCTAGTGGGTCTTGAAACCAGGAAGATAAACTAAGAAACAAGAATGTTCTTGGAGGGCTTGGGATAGGCATTAAGATGTGGCAGAAGCTCCCTGCCCCCCAAAAAGGAAGGAGTGTTGTGGGAAACACTGAGCCTAAACAAATTATCCTCACACCCATGTGCCAATGCACTTTGTTTGGGCCTCCTGTTGTAAATCCAGAAAGAAGTGTGTTAGAAGAGGTGGGAACCAGGAGCTGGTGTGACATGGAGATGAGCAGGGTTTCCTAGGCCAATGGTAGGAAGGTCCTGGTCTAGTCTCTTGAAGAGGAAAAGGCAGAGAGTTTAGTGCAGGAAAAGACAAGTGAGAAGGTTATAGTGAGGGGTAGGTCTAGACTGTGGTGTGTGTGTGTGTGTGTGTGTGTGTGTGTGTGTATGCATAGATGTATGTGTTCATATGTGTGCAGGTGCCAGTGTATGGGAGTTACATGTGCATGCATGTGATTGTGAAGGCTAGAGGTCAACCTCAGATGCCATTCCTCAGGGACCATCAGCTATTTTTTTTTTTTTTTTTAAGATGGAGTTTCTCACTGGGACCTGGAACTCAACAAGTAGGCAAGGTTGACTGACCAGCAGGCCCCAGGGAGCCACTTGTCCCTGCCTCCTCAGTGCTGGTTTTAGGAATGCACACCGCTAGGCCTGCCTCTTTTGTGTGTTCATGGGGATGGGACTCAGGTCCTCAGGCTTCCACAGCAAGCGCTTTACTGGCTGAACCGTCTCCTTAGTCTGATTTGGAAGGGTTTTGAGAACGATGGTGGAATATGTTGACTCTGAGGCTGTTGCAGACCTGGATTACCCCTCTTGGTGCCTTAAGCAAGTTCTGTCAGGACAAAAGCCCAGTAAAGCCAATAAAGAGAAGAGCACCAGGGACCTGGATTGGAAGGGGCACTGGACTAAGCTGGCTGCGGGAGGCAGGCTAGGGGTGTCTTACCGCCTGACTTTCCTTTCAGGGTTAATTTCCAGAATGTTCCTCAGATAGGGGAAAGTCAGGGAGGGTGCTTTCTCTCTGTAAGAGCAGAAAAGGCTATTTTCAGCTGGCTTTAGGGAAGGAGGAACACCAGCATTCCTCTCTCAAACCACAAGAAACCTTCCTGAATGTGGCTAGAAATTGAAAGTAAAATTATGATTATATAGCTGAGGCGAGGGCAGGGGCTTTCAGAGCTACCCTTTCAGAGGAACCTCAGACAGGGGAGAGTTTAATGATATCTCAGTGGCATCGGAACACAGGAAACCACTGCGTGTCTCAACATACCGGACAAAGACAACACAATGTCCAGCCCCCTCACCACCATGGTTCTAGTGTTTAAGCCATTCCTGAATTAGATCACTTTACTCTATTGGCTCTGGCCAGTACCCACAGTCCCTTACTTTCAGGAGACCCTCAAATGCCTAATCTTCTTTGCCTTGTACAGACAGATGACATTTCCATTTCCCGGGGCTGTTATGTGGCTGATTCTTGTTTTCTTCTGCCGTCAAAGTCTTGCTCTGTAAACCAGGCTGGCCATGAGCTCACAGAGATCCACCTGCCTCTACCTCTAGAACTGGGATTAAGGGTGTGCAGCGCTCTCAAACCTTGCTGCTGTTTTTAAAGCTAAATTAGAGAAAATAAAAGAAACGGGCTTTGTAATGACACTCACACCGAGACTTACCTGATAAACAACACTGAGTAATAAGATTGGAAATTGTCTTAAAAATTTTTGCACATTATTTGGTTACAGTTTCCATATGGCAAAAAAGAGGCCGGGAAAAAGGAAACCCTTCCATTCTGCACCCCCCTCCCCCAACCACATATTTAATCCATGCGCTTATGTCAAACTTAATTACAGGACTTTTGGCATAAAATAACAGTCCACATCCTCAGAGAGAAGAACTTAAGAAGTTAATATGTGCGATTGAGTGAAATTGCTTGGCCCAATGTTTATGAGTAACTCAAGACCAGTGAAATGTGCCGATATTTTAACCATTTCAGGGCTGAACTTGTGCCAAAAGCCTGTGAAGTAAGGGGAAAAAATAATTTTTCTCCATCTGCCATGTATCATATTTCTAGAGACAGAGAGGCTGGTTAAGGCCATTTTATGGGACTTTCACAAATAAGTTTTCGGAGAAAAACAGCAACAACAACAAAGTCAGAATAATTATGTAAGTTTTCACCATCTCAAGGAACTAAAAGGATTTGACCAAGGTGCAGCGACTTTAAACCATGTCTATTCTGAGGAAAATTCTTCCAGTGCTCTCTACCACGGACAATAGCTCTCACTTTCCTCTCCACCCCCACCTCCCATCCGACTCCTTTTCAGATATTTCTCTTTCCCATTGATCTCCAGTCTAATGTGAATGGTTTTAAACTGTGAGGAGCTTCCCCCCTCTAACAAGACACTACACTTTCCACAACCGTCTTTAGTGAAATAAACATCTGTACATCTGTTTAAACACGCCCCCCCCCCCCAAACTGTTCCTATTAAGACTGGCTTCTGGGACTTGAGAGACGGCTCAGTGGTCAAAAGCGTGTATCGCACTTGTAGAGGACTTGACTTTGGTTCTCAACACCCATTTGGGGCGTCATAAAACCATCTGTAACAGGGGAACCCTTTGCCTCTGACCTCTGGGGGCACATGAGCTCACAGGCTCACACAACACACACAGACAACACACCATCAAAAAAAAAAATCTTCTTTGAGACAGGGTCTCACTATGTACCCTTGGCTGTCCTGGAACTCAGTATGCAGAAGAGACAGGTCAGCCAGCCTCCCTACTGCTAGGTTTAAAGGCTATGCCACCATACTCAGTCTGTGTGGTGCTGTGGATGCTGCCAGACAGGCATCCCCCGCACTGAGCTCCGGCCAGTTGGGGGAGCATCCCCGGGAGTTCCGCTGTTTTGTTACTTCCACTTCAGAAACCCCTGCACCCCCATTTGCCCCATAAGGATTTCACTTCACCCCTTCGGAAATGTCTGCACTCTAATGTCTAACTGAGTCCCAGCTCTATTCATGTTCGTCGGCCTCAACCCCCTTGACTTTGGGGGTGTCTCCAGCACCCGTGCTGAGATTGGTAGGGCGCAGTCGGTTGCATCTTTCCATCTGCAGGGCATTCTGTGAGCTGTTGCAGCCTTTCCCCCATCTCACCTCGCTCATGCACCTCGCTCTTCCTTTTTTTAAACGTGGTTTCGAAATTATTATTTATTTATTTTATGGGTATGGGTACGTTCATGCGTTGCCGGTGGAGGCCAGAAGAAGGTGTCAGATCCTCTAGAACTAGAGACATGGATAGTTGTGAGCTACCACGTGGGTACTGGGAATTAAACCTGGGTCCTCTGGGAGAGCAGCCAGTGCTCTTAACCACCGAGCTATCTTTCTAGCCCCTAAAAAAAAAAAAAACAATTGTTTTTTGACACAGGATCTTTCCATATAGCCCAGGCTGGCCCTGAATTTGTGATCCTCCTGCCTCTGCATCCCCAGTGTTGGGATTACAGGTGTGCATCACCACATCTGGACGTCTCCCTCTATGGCTTCCTCCTCATCCCACTTCTTCGGTGTTTGAACCTTTCATTTTACTCATTAGCATCCCCTCTTGTATTTCAAAATGTTCCTGAAAAAAGCCCCTTCCTCCCCGACGGCTCCTTCCAACTTCATTGAGGTTATATTTGATAATTCTTTTCAGAGCTGTTGCTCAGTTCTGCACATTGGATCCTCGCCTTAAGAAAGGGGCAATAAAACTATGGTGCTGAAATGACAAGATGCCCGTGAACGAACCCTGCACAAAACAGGGTCCAGAGAAGCCGTGTCATGAAGATTCAGTTATTTGCTGAATGCATTCTGAGTATGTAGTACATGGCACCATCATACAGTAATAACACTTTGAATTCTGTGGAATTCAGATACAGGAATCTTGCACCATCCAAAATGTCCCAGGGAGGCAAATGCCATGCTCTGGAAACTTCCTACATTCAAGCCCTGAATGATGAGCATTACACACAACAAACAGAAGCAAATGCGCCTTCTTGTACTGGTTCCGTGTAGATTATAAACATATAGATCTGAAGGTCATAGTCGCAAACTCTTTACATTTCAGAGTGAAACACTTTGGTAGTGCACTGAAGTGCACGGGTGTGCAGCAGAGAGCCACCCTCTATTCTTCCTTAGGATCCTTGGTGGAGGCTGATTTTTGACTAGGAGACTCCCTCCCCCAACCAAATTGAAGTTAGGCCCCTGGGTGATGCCGTCTCTCACCCTTCGTGTGTTTCCTTTGCTGCACTCACGACAACTGCTGTGTATATATTTACTGTGAGGTCACTGCTTTAAGGTCAGGCGCCCCCCGACACTGTCAGCTTTAGAAAACAGGGACTCTGTCTGTTTTGTTCAATATTCTTCGCACAACCCTAGCAGAGGGCACGGCACACAATCAGTGCTCTACACCATTCGTTGGGTAGCTGTAAATGTTATAATGTTGATTACAAACGGGAAGTCAGTCTGTTAGTCATTTATTTTTACTTTGGAATCGGTTACACAACTTTTCGGTGACTCTTCCTCTCACGAGTTACCTGTCTGTAGTTTATCACTGAGGTTATGTTTGGGATCCTTGTGGCCTGCTGGGAAGAAGGGGACAAAAGCCACTGAGCTGCCCCTACCCTGGAACAGCTTTATAGAAGAGAAGGGGACAGTAAAAGCACAGCATACAGCTAGAAGATGTCAGCTCTCAGATGAGTCTGGGAAGTGGGAAGAGCCGCACATGGGAAGAGAATGACCTCGCCGTCTTCCTGTCCTCACTTCCTGTCTCCCCAGGAAGTGTCAGTCAGAGACTTTCAGGAAAGGGTGTTGTCATGGTAATCTGTGCTGGCTCTTCCCCTCCAGGCCATACCGGGACAAGTGCCCTTGTGTGCCCCCACCGGTAGAGGAGGACAGCAGCCACGTTGACGTTTCAGACACAACGTGGAAAGTCCAGAGCCAAAGACATCTGCAACTATGGGCTCCATTATAGCACACTGCGAGGACTCCAGCCCAGAACACAGTGAAGCCTTTTCCTGAACTAATTAAAATTTAATCTGCTAAAGCCATTTTCTTGATAATTTGGGAACCCTCTTTTGGCTTCAGCAAGTTACAAAGAGCCTCTAAAATAGAGGATGCTATATTTTTGCATATATATATACATATATATATATATATGCACCCAAATGGGACTTTTAAAGAAAGGCCTCTAGCTACAGTGTCCATATAATTTAGCATCCAAACTGGGACACTTTAGAGGGTGAAAAGTAGGGCTATTAATAATTACACAGGGACAAGAGACAAGAGATACAAACCAGGCTGTTGTAGGGTCAGGGGCAGACAGACCAACCGGGCTTCCAGTTCCAAGATGCCTGGACAGTGTCTGCGTGACTCTTATGTCTCAGACAGTGCTTGGTATACAGTCAGTGTTCAAAGTGTGATTGAGTAAACCTGTGCTTGCTCTAACTGTATGTTCTGAAGACAAACTAGATGGAAGCGTTCATAGGCTACAGGAGGACTGGGAAGAAGCCGCTCATAAAGGACAGGCAGGTACTCAAGCCTAAGTAGATGTGTATTCTGAGTTTACTCCTTCCTAAGGGCTAGCAGTTCATTGCCATCTGTTGACAGACCCCGGGGGACATGTTAAACAGCTCTTGACATTTGCATGCGAATTGTCGGCCTGTACATTTTACTAACTCTCATTTATGGGCTCCAGTTTCCTCAAATTCATGTTATAGCACCCCATATTTCACCATACATTCGTAATGGATGCCACTCCTTAGGGTCTGATGGGCAAAATAAGTGGACTCCTCAAAATTCCCTTCAAGGTCAGTCGGAAATTTCTCCTTCAGACTGGGCTGCCCTGGCTCTCCAGGACACACTGGTTCCCACCCCTCCTCCTCTGGCCTGCTGGGTCCTTCAGGAAGAGCGAACTGGTCCATTGACCCTTAAGGAGCAAAAGGGCATGTCTAGCTTTTTCAGAGGTTGGGGACTCTCTAGTGCGGCTGGCGGAGAACAAGTTTTGAACACCGGAGTCCTGCATTCTGGCATGCGGGGTAAGCCCGGCCAAACAGCCTCACCTCCTTGCTTTTTGCCCAAGCCTGTGAGGACTGGCTCCCTGCCCTCCTCCTCCCTGCCCTCCTCGAGTGAGTGCTGGGTCCGTCCTCTTCCCATGTCTTGGAAGAGATCTGTCTCCTTTGACAGACTCAAGATTCCAGGCCGAACTTTCCCATGCCACCGTCCCTCAAAATAGCCCGTGCGAGCTGTATTTATAGCTGTGTGAGACTCTAATGGGCCAATTTGTTTGAATTTCCACTGCTTTTGTGTTGAACTTACCCCTCACCCGTGGGCAGTCTCTTCAGGCCTTTATTGATGGGGTGTGTTAGGGTGGCGAGGGCCATGTTCAAGATGGTAGCTGTATAGAGCTTGGGGGCTGCTTTGCATATTTACTGTTCTTTAAAGCTGTATTTTTTTTTTTCTTTTTTGAGAGAGAGAGAGAGAGTGAGAGCAAGAGAGAGCGAGAGAGAAAGACACAGAGAAAGAGGTTTCTGTAAGTAGCCCGGACAATGAGAACAAGACCGGCTGTATGCCGAGCTCGGGACCCTGGCCAAAACACATATCATTAGCTTGGACCAGCTATAAGCAAGGAAATGAGAAACATATGTTGGAGGGAAAGGTTAGGAGTGAAGGACTATGGGTCAATGACAGTCGCCCTAAAACTTTTCCCTTGTTCTTCAGCTGTGGCCCGCTGGTGTCGGATGTCACTTGGCCTGCCTTGATTTCTCATGGCGGGGGCTGCCGTGTGCGCCTCTTCTTTCTTCTTTCCCTTTCTTCCTCCCCTTTTCCTCTTCC